>VNWY01000452.1:0-43194 GCA_009869845.1 Pseudachorutes palmiensis | reverse complement strand
GAAAATATTTAAAGCGAATTTTATTAGAATGGTATCACTGGCGGTTATTAAAAGTGATTTTAATTAGTTCCAGGCTTCCACTTATTCATTTCCTGTAACACGTGTGCAGGGTTCTACGACCCCTTTACAACGTCGTGTGTCAAATTTTCCATCAGTGCCTCGTGCGCAGCACATTACTAACTACAAATTAGTAGCTTTAATTGTTTTTCAAATAATAAGCCTCGCATGCCTCATTTCTATCCGGTTGAAATTCTATAAGAATGAATTAAAGCTTTAACTGCTTGGCAACCAAAAGTATACTTTCCAAAAATTATTGTCGTCAGGTATCAAAATTATATACTTGCGGTTTTGTTGTTTTAGATCTCTCCTTATTAAATAGGTCAACTGAAAACCGAATTGTGTTGCGACAGATTTGAACAACTTTAAGGTCAACAGTAGTATCTTCTGCATGCGCCAAAAAATATTCGCAAAAACTTACCTTACTCTGAAATTAAAAAGCAATGCATGTCGTAAAACGTTGTGAGGTATGAAAATTAACCTCCAAGTCAAAACTGGCAAAACGGCATGTGTATACGCAGTCAGAGGTGTGCAATTACTGAAAATGTGCTACAAGTAACTCGATAGTGACCTCAGGTTCAGCATAGGGTCATCAATTCTTTTTTATTTTTATAAAATTCTACTACACACTAATGTGCATGTTCATGTGGATAAGGAAAAGACGCCAAGCGGAGAAAGTCTATAATTCAATTGGGTTCAAATTTTCGCAAACTGTTTTGTGATTTTCGTACAGCAGCACCCACGGGAAATTAAAAATTTTTTTCAAATGTTTCTCAAACGCGCATTAAATTGTTTTCTAACCAAGGACTTCAATTAAAGTTAATTAACGCCAACTTCAGCCATGAGTTGTAAATGACAATTGAAGCATAGCAAATGAATTGTAGCATAGGGCTGTAGTGTCAAGATTGCTCATGCGCTACTTGTGCTGTAATCTTATACTTTTGTAAGACCGTCGCTGCCGTACGCAGATGAATGTTTTTATCCCCCAGACGGTAAATCTAGGTTTAAATTACTACCGGAAAAAATAATTTTCGACGGCAGTCTTTTTAAATCATACGCTGAACAAATTCCCTCCAGCATACAGGAACGTCGAGTTGTGGGTTCTGACCATTTTAATTCGAACCTTTATGTTAATTTCTCGGTAATTGTCAGCAGTGTCCAAAACTTGCTACTTCAAGTAAAGTGCGCAAAATTAATGCACACGCTCCTGGTCATTTGCTAATTAAAAACAGTTAAATTTAAGTATAGTTTGGCCTTAATTGCTTGCAATTTAGGTATAATATTAATTAACTCTTGCTATAAATGAAAAAACTTCCTGTAGTAGCGTAGTTCACACATCCTTTTTGAATTACGAAAAGCACCTCTCTGTCTAATAAGCACAGCTTTTGGTCACTTTTAACAGCCATGAAGTTCAAGATCTTTTTCGCCCTTGTCGTTCTCACCGTGGTCATTGGTGTTGCATTCGCAGCAATTGACGACGCAGGTTAAATTTTTAATTTTTTTCCCTTAAATTAAAGACTAAATAAACGTATTTCTAATTGGTTTCTAGAAAGAGCGAGGTTGATGGAGAAGTACTGTCCAGATGGAAGTCACTACACTTTAAATGATGGCCAAGTTGTTTGCGAATGTGAAGTTCATGATGATGGCTACTGCCGAGGCTAGTTGTCAGTGATTGTTTGAGATTATTTCAACCCAATAAATCAGTGTTGAACAACATGTTTAGTCGTTATGAATTACAGGCATTATTATATGGGTGGATAAGCAGTTCAATAGTGTGTATCTATATAGAGACTAGACTAGGTGTAACAAGCCATTCCATGAAGTATCGTGTCAAATGATATGATCTGTGGGTGTTACGATGCAACGTATGATAAACGGAACGGTCATCAGCATTGGCAAAATTGGCAAAATAGAACCGTCCATGACCAAAACGACAAGGTGAAAAACAAAGACGCACGGAAAACAGAAGCGGAGAAAGTCCAGTTGGGTAACGCTTGAATGTCACTCTAATTACAAACCCTGTTTAAGATTTTGTAATTTCAGGAAACAAAGGTCACTGCAAGATAAGCAGTTCAATATTCTCTGAAATCAAACGATGAATCATTGTCAGCTATTATTTTGGTTGACGAGTCATGGTAAACACGTCATGGTAAACCATCCGGCCAAAATGAATGGATATTTCCCTATATCAGGGCTATGTAATCTCATGATTAGGTTTAGTTTTGCACATCTTCGAGTGCAGAAACCACTATAAAAAGTCGCCGCGTGCCAAATACAGACCACTTTCTCATCAGTCGCTTAGTCATCGTGTATTGAAAGAACGACAATGTTTTCAATATTCTCAAAAAAGGCAGGAAGGAAATCTTTCCACCCAATACCAAAACTAGAAGAGACTTTTGTGGATCGGGTCAACACTGGAATGCAGCTGAGGCTGTTGGAGCTGCTTCAACATGTTGGATTGGTTGAAGAAATGGCGACTTCATTTTTGAGTGATGGGCTCATTACTGGACAAGACTTTATCAAAGTCCATGCAAGCAGGAGCAATGCAAAGGAACATGCCAATATCCTCCTAACAGCGCTACAAAATAGGTAGACGAAAGGTCGCTACCTTTGATGTTATATTATTGGTGTTAATTCTCTTAATTTTCTAGAAATGTCGATGCTACAATCACCTTCGTCGACTTCTTAGCAGCTCGAGATGGTTTCCAGCAAGAAATCGACGACATTAAAAACTATGCTGAACAAGTGACGGCGGAAGAAAGAGCTAAATTACAAAAGGACTTGGGCGTTCCTCATCTTCTGCCTTGTGATGACAAAACTCACGAACCGTTTGAACGCTGTCACGATTTCATGATAAAGTATGAAATTCCAAAACCGCAGCAAACCAAGGAAGATTTGGAAGCAATGAGGCTAATATTCAAGTTTTGCAATACAACAACGGCGTCTGACATTACGAAACTTGATGTGAGCCCAACGGCATACTTACGCTACACAACCTACGAGCAGTACATGCAGACTTTGGGAGACGACAACCAAGTTTTCGACACTGCAAGAACCTTACGGTTGAATGGAATCAAAATCACGAGAATTCAGTTGGTCGAACTGCTTATGAAATTTAGGCAATTGGAGAAATTGAGCCTTCGGAATACCCTTGTATACGGAGCTAATGATGAACGCTACGAATTGTTTTGGACCCTTCAGCTTTTCAAAAGTATCAAAGTTAAATTCACTTGTAAAAAGGACGATGACTTACTAAGCGCAGCCATTACGATCCGACATTTTAGCCCAGCACTGCTAACTTTAGCTAACCTAAATCAAAATGAACCACAGGATTTTATCAAATCATTAGTGTTCTTCCCAGAAGAATTCGAGTCGAATAGCCGAGATGTGCATTTGTGTAACTTTGTCCCTACGGTTGTTCAAATGCTACCAGCCGAAGTGGTATCGGCATTGGATGAATTTGACCTGGGTGAATTCAAACTGGCAAGCGATAGTTTGTTGGACCTTTCAGTTAAAAAATTAACAAATGTCCACGGGGATATTCGGTCACCCGATTTTTTGAAACGGGTTCAAGGCTACAAGAATCTGGAGGAATTATGGTGCTGTGCTGAAGCAAAAGAAGGCACGGACCCAACGCTTGGTTCAACTTTGACACTTTCTAAGTTGAAAACGTTGAAGTTGGACTGCCACAAGCTTTATGTTGAGGGTGAGGTCATTGCCTTTACAAGAATAGAGCTGACATTACTTCAAGCCATACCAAGCCTAGAGAACTTGTGCTTAACTGACGCAGTTATTGGTGCTTTTGACCTTAAAACCGCTCTAGCTTCTGTAAAACATGCTGAGTTCGTTCATTGTACGTTTGAAAGCAATTTTGAGCACTTTGTTAAAAGCTTCCCCAATCTAGAGGAGGTCATGTTTTCAGACGAAATGGAGGAAGGTTTGCTTGGATTGGCCATGGAATTGATGAAAAGTGACAAAACCTACTTTATACGATTACGAATGGTGCCTGAATGGAAACATGAGCTGTTTGAAAAAGTTAAAACTGGGTTCGCCCATGTTGAAAACATGACACCAGGAAATATGACTTGGGGAGAATTTAGCTTAGTTCGGAATCTAAAGACGCTAAAGTGGGGTGCTTATCCAAAAGTGTATGATTTGGAAGAATGCGAAAAACAGGGTAGGCCAGTAAAAGTACTGACCAACAAACTACACGATTAATTTAGTCTACAAGCAAAACTATTTAATTAAAAGTTGCTTGAGCATTTGATTGCTGAAGGTGAAAGCTGGAGTGTACGGAGTGTTAAAAGTTGAATAAATTCGATAAAAATTAATTTTCTACCACAACTTCTTTATCTAATTTTATGCAGAGCTTTTAAATAACTCAAATATGACGTCGCATGTGTCAAGGGGTCACGGGGTCATCAATTTCTTCTGCTTTTAGTTCAATTCATTTCATGTGGATAAGAAAAGACGCCAGGAGAAAGTCCTTCTGGAGAGCCGCGCGAATGTCAAACTTTCACTTTCCCAATTCTTGTTTTTGTTTTTGTAATTTTGTGGAGATCAGGTCATCGAAGGTCACTGGAAGATAAAGGGATTTAATCTTATCAGAAATCCGTATCCCAGGGTCATCCACCAGACAAAAGGTCAGCCAGCAAGGATTTTGACACTGTCAGACTGTCATCATGCAAGCTTCATCCGCATTTCCAAGTAAGTCATACACGTCTTTTCTTGCAATCGTTTTTCGAACAATTGCAAGTGGCAATCAAGACTTGATATTCAATTTTGTTGTACAGGTAATCATGCTGAAGTGGACACTTTTATAGGCAACCACACGGGTAATCACAATGTACCTTTTATACCGCGCATTTATTTATAAAATGGCTTTTATATTTGATAGATATTGACCCGGAAATATTCCAGCTATGGCTGGAAGGAAGCTCAAGTAAGGCTTTGATGCAGCATACAAGTGGAAAGTTCTAAATTGGCATTCCGTGTTCTCCAGTTCAAGAAGCAGCTGTAATTCTCCAGCAACGAGGGGCACTGCAAGTTATGCCAGGATCTACAATGGATCTGTTGCTGGTAGATGTCATGGACCACTACAGAACATATGGGGCACTGGAAAAACTTCTCCAGGCACCTGGAGGAATTTATGACCAGTGGATATTCCAGATGCTTCCAGGTGTTCAACAGACAATCATCAAAATGTTAAGTCTATTTATGCAATTTACTTTTGATGAGTGCAACTAAATCCAAATCTTTCAGGTACTATGAGTTTGATGATTATGTCATGAGGGAATTGCTAGGGAAGAAGCTGTCGGCTCGTCAGCGCAAAGATCTGGATGAAGTTAGTCAAGCTACAGGAGTTAATTTAAAGTCATGTCGGTGAGTTATACGATACTAATGTGAATCCACTCAATCCGCATCCAGTAACTTATTTCGGCTGATTTACTATCTAAATGAGACCTACTTTGGATATTGTATTGGCAATTCCATCGCCTTTAACAAATCAAATGGATCAGCTAGAAAACCAAGTCTATGAACTAACTTTTCTGATTTCTAACAGTCGTATTTTTGACAACCTGAAACGTATAACAAAAGTTGTGGAGGAGCTTTCTGGTTCCGTGTTTCATCACATTTAAACATCAGTTCTGCTTGCCTGATGATTTGGCCAAGTAAGTTCCAAATGTTCAAGGTATTTCTGCTGGAGCTAAACTTGTAATTTCGTTTGGACAGGAAGTACTGTGCTATAATATTTATTACTGGGAATCGTTTTGAAACGAACAAACGGAGATTACACTATTTGACGTTCAACGACTTCTGCAACTGTGCTCATGCAATGATGACCCATTGGTCAGCAGTGGCAACTGGGGATGAAGAGGTAGAGGGACAAAGTGTCGAACTGGAACGAGAGTTTCTGATGGAGCTCCGTGACCTCCGCAGCCTGCTCGACAGAGAAAAGGAGCACAAAATGTATGAATAGTAGTTTGTAGCTCCAGAAATGCAATCATTTCCATATAATATATGTCTTCTTTCAGTGCACTTCTGAAATCTCTAAAAGGGAAGGTTGCAGAACGAACGCTCAACGAAATTGACACTAATTTCAAAGTAAGGTTTAATTTTACACGCCAATGATGTTTAATACCAAAATTTCTAATGGTTCAGGCCTACTCAAGAACAATCATAAATATTGCCTATGGACTGAATCATAACAAAGAGCTACGAGATTTGTTTGTCGATCTGGTTGAAAAGTATGTCGAGCCTTGCAAATCTCTTCATTGGCCACCGTCAGAACTGAAAGCATTTCTAGTCAACTACACTGAAACTGCTTCCCAATTGGAAACCTTAAGAACGTAAGAAGACGAAAACACTTGAATCTAAAATCAAAACATTTTGTATTAAACGAGTTTGTTTTTAGGCAGCCAAGTCTTAAACTCGTTTGGAAGAGGTATATGGATGGTCTCATAGCATGCGTGCTCCAGATGTACCATCAATAATTGACCTCCAAGAGCCAAGATGCAAGTGACCTTTTCTGGATCTTTACTAATTTTCCGGAAAGGCTCCGGATAGGAGGATGAGTCTCGATACCAGAAAAAAAAGTCTATCCATAATATTTGATTCATCATTATGATGTAACAAGGCATCGTGTCAAAGGTCAGGAAAATAAAAAATAAAAAATCGTAAGAATTTGAACGAAATATTTGCCCATTACTTCAGAATTTTTTCCAAGGAAAATGAGTGGATGGATTTTAGTAAAACCGAATGAATGAATTTTAAGCTTCATTCCATTTTTTTCTATAAAAAATCAAACTTATCAGCTTTTATTAGAGTTTTTGAATCAAGTTCACCTTGTTAACCTTTGACCTGGAGTAGATCTTTTCGCCTGTCATATTTTAGGTAGGTGGAGGTGGAGTGACCTGTGACCTGGACAGGAAGAAAATTGACCCCGCCGGTTTATAGCATTTACGAAAGGTAAGGTAATTTTAGAATTTTACATGGAATTCGTTATTTTAATATTGTTCAATCAATTATTTGTATAGGTTGCACTTTAACATCATGGATTCAAGAGAGTCTGACAATTTCACACACCCTGGTCCTCAAGTTGAAGCACCAGTTAGCATTCCTTACGCGGGCGGTCAAGGTTCATTTGTTGTTCAACCTATCCTAATATCTTCACAACCAACGCCCTCAAGGGCTCCGCCATCTTTAATCCCCATTTCCAAGTTTTCCTAATCAGCTGAAACGGCCAAGAGATAATCAGCAGTTTCCCTCCTCCAGCCAGTTCTCTTCGTCCAATCGACAAGGAACCACGCCAATAAGATACGATGAAACTCTTGCAGCTGATGATGGGGAAGAAGATGAAGAAGGGAATGAGGTCGAGGGTGACTGGAGAACTAATGAATCTGGAAACTACGCTAGCAGTGCCCAAGGACGAGTTCGTTCTTCAGCGAAAGGTCCAATGTCACTTGTTTCGACATCCTCACATTCAATTGTGTCCGGTGTGAAGTTGAAAATTCACCGAGCCCCAGTTTCTGAATCACCTGGGATGAACGATTCCAAGGAACAAGGGAATTCTGAAGATGAAGTTGAAGAGACTTCACAAACGCCTCAAAGCCATTCTTTCTCGTCATCGAATAATAGTAATCTCAGCAGTATCTTGAATGCAATTAGGAGCAACACTAGCCTAACTATTGAAGAAGTCCCTGCCAAGCCATCCCTAAGTTCAAGTCGTACTGTTCGATTTGGAGGAAATGATTTCGGCAGTATGGAAGTTAGTGGGAAAGGAGATATTCTAAAAAGCGAGTTGATGTCAAGCAATGACAAAGTTGAAGTTTTCGTAGTACCACAACACACTACTCCAACTGTGTCCGGCCGGGCAAGTTATGGGAGAGGAAGACCACCAAAATCAGCGGGTCACATAGCCACACCTGCAACACCGGCAAAACGTGGGAGACCCAGACGACAACAGCCACTCACGTTAATAGCACCGGCACCACCAAAACAGCCACGGACACCCCCTACGCACACTGAAGATAGTTCTGATAGCAACAGCACGAGTCGAAGGACTCAGCGGGATCGAAAGCCAACAAAGCAATTTATACCAGATATAAGCCACTTCCGGGGCTACAGAAAACGGGCATTTGATACAGAATCTAATAACAGTGAGAGGGGTAGTAGCGTTGGGTCACCAGTACAGCCATCAACTCCAGACGACAGGGACAAAGCTGAGAGCAACAGTGAGGAAATGCCAACTCCGAAACGACGAAGAGGGAGACAGAGCACCGGGAGACCCAGAGGAAGGCCAAGAGGATCAACAATGACTGCTAAGCTGGACAGAGAAGCCGCTGCAGCTGGTGTTTTGCGAAAATCTGGAAATGCTACCGAAAACCCACCCAGTCCCGCTACGAATAATTCATCAAATGTAACACCGATGAGTCAAGATGCAGCTTCACGAAAAAGAGGGCGGATCAATGCAAGAGGTGATAATTTCTTTGTCTTTTAGGCATCAAAGTTATCGTTAAATCTAAAATCGACTCATATTTTCAGGTGGCAGAAGGGGTGGGGCAAGAGGTGGCCGGAAATTCACAAAGGCTCAGAAACTTGAGAATGCGAAATTGAGATTGCTCCTGAAAAATCGAAAAGACTCGCTGCAGCTTTTCGAGGAAGAAACTCGAATGAGCACCGCTGATGGCAAATTTACTTCCCGTTAGACTTTAAACTATAATAATTTATGAGGAATAATAATTAATTTCTTGTTTTTTTTTCTTTGCTAGCTTTTACTCAAGTAGCGGACGACAACAGCAATTCGGCGTCCACCTCAACTACCCCAAAAGTTAAGAAAACAGGGTGGAAATTAGCAGAGGTTGAGGAAAGGTAAATAATGCCTACGGCGATTCAACTGTGAGCAAAACTGATATTTGTTCTAATTATAGGAGACCGGTAACTGCGCATACTTTATTTGAATACCATTGGCCAGTGGACGATCCATTGGCTGAGATTTTCTTCCTGCAAGAGCAAGTCTCGGAATATTTGGGCGTGAAATCATTCAAGCGGAAGTATCCAGATCTAAAGCGTCGCGTAGTGGAAATGGCCGAGCGTGACTTTTTACGAGATCACAAAATCGTGTCTGAGATCACAATGTGACTTGGGTCTCACTGCCCTACATAGTAATGAAGTGTTGGAAATCATGTTCCACGACTTTCCAGACAGGTATGAAGAATATCGGATTGTAGTTCAAGAGCGTCGGGATAAGGAATTCGTGAAGCAGAAGTCTCAGCCAACAGCCACTCCAGCAGCGAGGGATAAAGGGGCTGAATTCATGCGACGCATTCTCAATTCTGTTACTTCATGGAACAGTAACCTCAATAGGGAACGAAATGAGGAACGTTCCTGTTCCTTCGATCTCCAGACATACACTCTCAACGTTCAAAGATCAAAAATGAGAGTTCTCCCTCCACAAGCCACAAAAATGGGATACTATCCTGTCTCCGTTCTACCTGGCCAGTTCACAGATAATTATAAAAAGTAATGCTTCAATTGTGATGGACATGGTCGTTTAATGTGACATTTTTCCATTCCAGGTACTCTACCAATGAGTTAAAGTATTTGCCACTGAGCACAGTGCGCTATGGACCACTGCTCGAAAATCATGTGGCTGGAGATGGTTCAGATGACTCGTCAGATTCAGATTCATCAAGTTCGGATGATTCCTCGTAAGTTTTCTTCAGCAGAATCTGGCCACAAGGGTGTCAATTTTAATTCCTTTCGGCTCTTTCAGGTCATCCAGTGACAGCGACAACAAAGACAATTCTGGTTCCGACAAGGAAGGCGACAGGGAGAAGCGGTCAGAGAAAGTTACTAACGGAGTTTCCACTTGCATTGTTGGCGATTGTGACGGTACGGGAGATCAAACGTCTTCTTGCAAGACCTGTGAGGGCGGTGTGAACAAGAACAAGGACGGCCAGGTTGAAGTGCTGATTCAGTGCACAAAATGCAATGTAGCGAGTAAGTTTTTACCTCCTTCTCGACAATTTCCAGTTATGGCCCATTAATTCGAAGGTTTCTTTATCTTCCAGATCACCCATCCTGTCTGGAGATTTCTCTTGACATGATTCCGTTCATAAAGAAGTATAATTGGCAGTGCTCTGATTGCAAGAATTGCATTGAGTGCAACGATCCCGCTGACGAGGATAAGATGCTCTTTTGCGATCTGTGTGACCGAGGGTAAAGTTAAAAAACCTCTGAATATCCTTTAGATTATAGTCGTTTCATAAAGTTTTTTGTTTATATTCAGTTATCATATCTACTGCGTTGGTTTGAGAAAAGTACCAACTGGAAGGTGGCATTGTCGCGTCTGCTCCATTTGTGCTTCATGTGGCGTCAAGAAATCCAGTGGTGATGATCGGGGAATCGAGTGGCATCACGAAGTAATGACAAAATCTGTCTTTGCGATTTCTTTCTTTAACATTCGATTTTAATTTTCAGTTCAAGAAAGGAGAGAAGGGTTCTAAAGTTTATTTCCAGTCCGTTTGCATGCCGTGTCACAAGCTGTACAAGAAAGGTCAATTCTGTCCCGCCTGTAATAAATCCCATCAGAAGATTGACGAGAAGATCCTTGTTCAATGCAGGACTTGTGAGAAATGGGTCCATAAAGGTAAACTGCACTTTTCAAACTCCACTTTTCAAACTTACATTTTACTTATATAGAAACATTTATAATTTGTAGATTGCGTGAAGCGCCCATTACCGATGTTTGGATTCATGTGCGACCCTTGCGATGCTTCATTTCGATCCAAAACAAAGGTTACATTAACTGTTTAAAGAGGTAATCACTAATTAATTTAAAAACAAATCCCTTTCCTTTTCGTAAAATAAATCATTTTAATAATGTCTATAAAGATTTGAAGAACAAGTTATAATGTAAGTATAGGTTTAGCAACAACGTAACTTTGTCCTCAATGCAAGGAATCTGAATTTAAATTCCTACCATCTTAAAACACTTGGAATAAAGGATTTTCCGTAACATCACTGAATCATTCTGTATGCAAATTAATTTTACAAAACTAAACAGGGGATGAGTTGAAAACCATTCACAAGTTAACAAGGAAGAATTGATCTTTCTCTAATTAAATTGTTATGACTTCTGCCCATGTGGTTTATACACGATATCCTCCTTACTTGACCCGCTTCTGCTGTCTGGATCTGTAAATGTCGTTCTGCGGCGGTGCAAAACTGTTGGCGTCCCCTCCTTCATCCTCACTGTCATGACCATGGTGTCCGTGTCCTCCACCACGATTGTGAAACCGCCTTTTGAATCCTCGTCGTCTCCCGTAGTTGTTATTGTGGTGGTCCCTGTCCCCTCGGTCTCTGTCCCCGTCCTCCCTCTCACCCCGTTCGGGGTTCATGACCCAGTGGACAGACTTGGCTAGCTCGAATTGGTTAGGGTCAACCCCTTCACCGGTTGGTGGGGGGACAGTTTCGGGAAGTGTGAGGCGACGGAATAAGTCCATTAAAGGGTCAACAGCGACAAAGGGACCGTGAAAGTAATGTGGCGGTGGGATGATTGAAGTCAAGTGAGCAGCAGCTGGAGGCATGGGAAAAGTGCCGCCTATGAAATACACAAATATTAGCGTTTTGATTGTAGAATGAGATTTTAATCGTTTTTAATTTACCTGGGACGAAATGTTCACCAGGATACGCGTCCATCTTGGGCTTGAAAGGGACCATTTGGGAGAAGTCCGGGCGACACATTTTCTCCTCAGTGTCTTCATCTGCTTCCACATGATCGGAATTCATGAGAGGGAGGATGAGTTTGTTAGGATTTGAAGACGCTGCAAGCACATCAGTGTAGCCTATCGACCTGTTGAAAGTTAGGGGTCGAAGGTTAAGGGTTAAGTTCGTGCAGAATTTGAGAAATCTTGGGCTTACTTGAGTTCCAGGTTTGAGCAAGGATACAAGTCTAGGAATTTGTACCGGTCAACAATCTGTGCTGTTTCCTTCCCCTCAAACTCTTTCAACTGGAATTGAGAAAAATCATAAGATAGGAAAGCTTGAATTCTGGGACGTTGAAGGATGCTGACATTTACCAGGTTGAGCACCGCACTTCTTCGCTTCTCGACTTTGATGATGCTGCTCAGGTCCCCGATATTTGACTCAAAATCAAGGAACTTATTCCAAACATCTCTAGAAACAAAATCAAAAATTGAGAACGCTTTTAATCCAGAAATTCTTTCCAGTTACAGTGTGTAACTTACACTGATTTTTCTGCTGGTAAACTTCCGGAAGTCAGCACTCTCTCAAATAAAACTCGAGTATTGTTGGCCTCTAAAAATACAAAAAAATTCTATTTAAAATTAAATCTTCAGCCATCCATGTCGCTTTCTCCAAATTCCCGATCCTACTCGATCCTACTCAAGAATTTTTACGCTGTATTTAGAAACAAAAGTTTTATCAAAAATCCCCCTATTTTATACAATTTTTGTTCAATTTTCAGAAAAACTAAACGGACACGTGCATGTCTGCCTGTTTTTAAAAAGGTAAGAATTTTTGCGTCTTTTTTTCTTTAAAGAATCAGAGTCTGAAAATGGATCTAAACGGATTTAAAATTACCATTCAAATGGGATAGATAGTCCAAGTACGACAAGATAAAATCTGAATCGTCTGGAAATTTTTTCAATCCCAATTCGAAGATTCGAAAGGCAATGTTTTGATCTTTGCTGCAGTAGTACTCCATGAGGGCTGCAGCCACGTAAATGTGGTACTTGGAACGTGGATCCTCACGAGCTTTTTTGAAGATGCTCCTTGCGCTCTTGATCCCTTCTGCTCGACGTGCAAACTTCATGTACTGAACATAAGCCTAAAAACATTATTCCATGGATAATCAAATTAGACATTTTGTAACATTTAGTTACATTCCTGTAAAGGAAAGATGATTCCCTGGAGAACATTTGGAATGCTCATTGACACGGATGGAGAGCGCAGTGTCACCAAACAACGTTCAAAGTACAATGTGGAATATTGGTGTCACTGCCTTCTCCAAGTTTAAGAGTCAAGTGAGCTCCAAGCCATGCGGTCGAAGAAGAAGAAAATATAAAATCCAAGAACAAAATGAATTCCAGATTGATTGTCGGGTATACATGATTCGAATGTTATTATTTTTCCGGGGAAGGGGAGATTACGGAGCAGGGCGAGACGAGAGATTTCTGATTTAATCAACTCCAGACGACCCATTGACTCATTAGGAGTTATACAAGAGTGACAGAAGACCCTGGAGTATTGGTACGAATAAGTGGTGTTACATACAAGAGTTGGATCGACGTCCTCGATGTCCAGGATCTTCTGGTAGATTGTGTGGACTTTCTCGTACTTCATCCGACCCTCCTCAAAGTCAGCGTACGAAAAGTACAGGAGCTTGTTCTTCCCGAGGACTCCGGAAGTCGCACGCTCATACATCGATGCTGCTTCTTCGTAAAAAATTTTGGCAGCGTTATTGTCCTAAAGTAAAGGTAAGTTTAAGTTCTTCTTCTTTTGAAATCGAAACGCTTTCGTTGGGACACTCACCCCTTTGTCGCTGAAGGTCTTTGCCGTGGATTCTAGAAAAAGTGCTGCTTCGTACCAGACATCTGGATGGTGACCGAGACAGAGCAAGCACTGTTCATATGCAAACATAATACGCCGTGCTAATACCGTTGCATCTTCTGTACGAAGGGGGTTTGTCTTTTCCCATGCAATATATTTTCTCCAAATAGCTACCTGAAAAATTAAGTAAGGTTCGTGCTTAAGTTTTGAACCGTTTTAGACACAATTGTTTTTTAGAAAAACAAACTTGTTTGGCTTCTTCGTTGGAACCCGTGGGTGGGATCGATGGAGCATTTCTGTTCAGACCTCGGGTAATTGCTTCATATTCCTTAGCAACTCGTCGTGCATTCATGTAATCACGAGAACGCTCCATGGACATTTTCTCTGCGATAATGGGATTGATCCCATTCTCAAAAGCAATGTAGTCCTTCCAGAGGTTTTCTACGCTAATCATTGGGGTCATCACTGCTTTCTGGTAAACCTGTTTATAATAAAACGTGTAAATAAAAATAGTTCCATTCCGGGAATCTGTTCGAAGTTGAGCACTAACCTTTCGCACAGCGCTGATTCTCTGATTCTCGGCATAAGAACCGACGGCGTCAACTTGCTTCAGAAAAGTAGCGTATTCATTCCAAATGGAGAAAGATTGAATGTCCATGCCAATTTTTTCCAGCGCAAAGTCGTAAGACTGAGCCATCTTTTCCCTTGAAAAGAAAATTAAGTTATTAGAAAATGATCCCCTGTCATGC
Source organism: Pseudachorutes palmiensis (assembly GCA_009869845.1). Lineage (NCBI taxonomy): Eukaryota > Metazoa > Arthropoda > Collembola > Poduromorpha > Neanuridae > Pseudachorutes > Pseudachorutes palmiensis. Next base: position 28,813 of record VNWY01000452.1, on the reverse strand, counting down.
AGCAACCAATCCAGAATCATAAGAATACTTACTTGTAAGTTGGAAGCGAAGCTTTGGATTCCCGAATATACAAAAGGTAAAGTCTCCACAAGTCGATGTTCAAGACCTTGATGAGACATCGTTGGAACAACTGTAGGACAAGATGTTTCAGAAAAATCCAGCACAATAAAATCAAACTCATCCTATACGATACCGAAGACATGAATCTGAGCAATCATAGATTTTGTATACCAAAAACGTGAAATCATTTCCAAAATCCCGATTACGAATAAATGACTCTCGAGCGCTAAACTTCAGAGCAGGCGCGACTTAATTTTTCCATTTTAAGTTTATTCTCCACTTTTTAGTCCTAGTCATTTCTTGCGTGGAAAATGTTTTCGTTTATTTTAAATCCTTTGAAATCTATCAATGTCTTTACAACAACACCAGTATCACAGCAATTTCAAAATATCACACAATTGTTGCCTTGTTTAGAGATCGATATTGAAAAGCCTTAATTTCACTTACTTAATCTCACCACAAACCATGAAATGAGTTCAAATTACCTTCTCAACTTTGTCGTAGTTTCGGAATTTCATCTGAAATAAATTACACATTCGTGAGACTACCTCAACTCTCAGCATTTTAACATTATAGTTGACTGATGTAGCACAGCACAGTCCTCCGTCCCGTACATACCTCTTGTTCAATGTACACTTTCCAGAATCTTCCGCCCGTTGGAAACGTCTTGACTAGCTTCTCAAAAATATGTCTGACTTCTTCAACTTTCCGATTCTGTAGTTCCCGGAGTAAGATGTTCCATGCTTCCAGGTCAAACGGATTCTCTTCAGTCACCAAATAGGCCTTTTGCACCGTCTCGTTGGAGAACTGTACAAGAAAATATTCTTCAGTTAGTATTAGTTCTAAAATGTGAAATTAACTTCAACTTCATACATGACCTAGTATAGTAATACACTCTTCTCTCAGCTTATGACATGGATTTTGTAATTAATTGTATCACTTTTGACCCTGTACATTGATTACCTGGGCCTCATTACTTATTAACTGGAAATGAGAGATTAAAATGTTGACTTGTGACTTACCATTTTTGCAAAGGTTGGAGACCCCGAAGTTTAGTAACCCAGGCTTTGTTACAAGGTCAAATGGTTAAAGGGTTACAACGTCATTCGAATTTGAATGACTGGAATGATTCTGAGTAAAGAAATGAATGGTAATTAAGTTAAAACTAAAACAATTATGAGGGCAGGAAAGAAGAGTTGAAATGTGTGATAAAAATGAAAGGAAAAATCAGGAGGTGAGGCAGAAGAGGGGAAGGAGGGGACGGAAGAAATTCGGCCGATGCTATGCTAGCTGCGCGCCCGGACTGACGACTAGAAATGCGGCGTTCCAGCAGAGTCCGGGAAATTCAAAAAGTCAAACAAGTTGCCAACTCTGAACTCTTTTCAAAACGGCGACAACGCAAATATCCAATCAGCTCATCTCTAAATGCTTATTTTGACAAAAGTCTTGACTCTTTAGAATAAAAATAAACAATACAAAATAAGCACAATCTGCTACTGTAAACTTGGCATCAATTTATGAAAAAATCAAATGGTTCAATCAAACCCTGACATTAATGATTTATGTTCCAGACATCGACCTAAAACATGAGTTTGGGCTTCACAGAAACCTGCCTAACTATAAAACATCTCTTTGGCAAAACACATTCAAACAAAACAATATCCCCATCCCAAACTGTTCTCAGAAATATCAAGATGCAACATGCGCAGCAAGCTATATGCCAAAATTAAAGTTTGATCCGGCTGGACATATAGTTATATTTTATGGAGTTTCTATTCATTTCTTTTTCTCACTGCCTAAGGCTACATGTCAAAAACGATTCCAAAAAGTCAACAAAATCTCTGTTGAACTTGCTTACTATGAATTCTTATAGCATTTAGTAAGTTGATTTTTCGAAGTTTCTAACTCGGGACATATTTCTGCACATCTCAATGAAAGAAAAAGCTGAAAATCAAGCTAAAGAGAAGCTAAAATTAAAAATCTAATATATCTAAAAGAAATAAGAAATAAACAAAAATTTCTTAAAATTACATAACACTTGTCCAGAGACCTGAAAGATTAGTTTCAGGCTCACAGTAAGGTACTGCGGAAGATATTTTCTTTACTTTACACAAGGAATTTATTTATTATAAGTCACTTTTTTAAGTCACTTTGTTAATTTGCCTAATAATTTCCAGTTTATTTACAAGTTCTAGTTGAATCCATTACAATTTGTCATTTAAGTTTAATTTTTTGACTTTATCAGGGGGTTTCCTATGTTTGTCCTTGTGTTGACTGTAACAGTTGTTTTGTACTGGAGTTGGTAGGTGTTTGGAGATGGAGCTGCTGGATTGGTTGTATAGCCTGAGGGTGGTAAAGGAGTTTTACAGGATTCCATTTGACTGGAATTTGTCTGGTCAATTCTGTTGTTGGAGGAAGGAAGCTCGTATTTGTTCCTCCTGGGCTGGTCATGATTTCTCCAGGCAATCAGCCCACTGCCTCTTGCCACTCGCCAGAAACCACTTGATTCCCACCCGTGCAGCATCCCTCCTCATTTATATTCAAGTCCAGTCCATCCGAAGGAAAATCAACTCAATGTCAACTCTTTTTCATATCCAACACAACAATTAAATCCGTCCCAGCTCACAATTTATAATCAATCAAGTGTCCACTGATTATAGGCAACTGGACACAGTGGCTGGACATCAATCGAACCCTTGAAAGTCAAGCTAATCATCATGCATAGGATCTAAAGAAGACGGCCTTGTAAGTCACTCCTGTAAGTTAAACTACCCGGAAATACAATTCACATTTACGAGGCAACTTAGCCATTGTTTTAATTACCTTTTATACTCATCACAAATCGTAAACTAAAAGAGAAGGGTATTCTATTTCTAAACACTTTGGAGCGTGACAACTTGAGATGTGTAATACTATACCACAGTAAACTGCAAGAGTTCACAGTTTTTAGAGAAATGGGATGACAATTTAGAAATGAACATAAAGTTTAGGATTTGGCCGGCCTTAGGATTTTACAGATTGTATCTCGTACGTGATCCTCTTGCACTTTTCATTGGGTTTGAACTTCAAAAAATGCAGAGTTTTCCATTTCCATTATCACTTGATGAATGTTATCTATTTCCTAAGGTCTAATATTTTTATCAACATCGCATTGGACTGCTTTATGCTCTTTGGCTCTTCTTCTCGTTAACAAGTTGCCTGAGAGCATCATTTCCTGTTTCAATTAACACGCCATGCATTACGACAGCGCGTTGGTGTGTGGCGTCGTCTGCTTTAATGCCAGTTGCCACTAACACACCCGGAAGTGACTCATTGATTACATTATTTGTCTAAAATGGACATCGGTGGAGTTGTAACGTTTTTTGAAAAGGGGTTCTTGTAAAAGTAGGAAACGAGTGTTTTAGAAAGCAAGGAAGTTTGGAAAATGTAATTTTTAGAAAGGAGAACACGAAGCGGTTCGTCAGCAGCGATTGTTTTTAGAATGTAGTGTGGCCTCAAAAGAAGTTTCAGTTCCGTCTTTCCATTTTCCATGTTCATTGTTTTGGTACTGGAAGTAGGGTAAAGCCAGGCTATTTTTAATTCGGCTTTAGTTAATTACTTCATTGTAAGGATATAGTAAATGCACACCGACTGATTCATGTTACCTTTCATCCAGCGCTCACTTCCTTGTTCCTAATTTGTCCTTATCTAATATATAATCACTGGGTTTTTTACTTTCTCGGCAGTCGTTGAAGAAAGGAGGAAGTAGACTGTTGTCCAGATCCAGCTCATGGGTTCAGAAGGATTGGTTGATTACTCCACAACGAGCTTTGCCATGTCTACGAAAAGAGACATCCTGGATCAAGGTGACAACTGTGTAGCCGAAGACTTGTCATTGCCAGTCCGGAAAAAGCTAAAGGGATTTTCACAAGGAGGAAAGCAACTCGCTAATGGTACGCTGAGCAATAAATTCTCCTTAAACTCACAACTTTAGCCGTAAATTGAATGAATGTGTGTTCTTAGTTGCTGGAGTAAGAGAACGCGAGCAACTACGCCTTGGATATTTGAAAAATGCTCAACAAAATGCTGGTAAAATCGAGTCGTTCGCTTTCGAAATGGATATAAAAGATCCATTGACAACCCTGAGGTCGCTGATTGAGAAGAAGGTGGCACAAGATTTATCGTCGTCTCCTATATTTCTACAAGATAAAATAAAGGTAAAAACGGCTTTTTTTTTGTCTTTTACTCTGATTCAATCTGAAATTCTTGGTTTGATTTATTCAGATGGAACCGACATCGTCTCTCGGAGACCAATGTATCCAAAGTGACGGTCGGGCAGAAATAAAAGTTGAATTGAAATTCGTAAAAGGGGTTAGTCGGATCAACATTATAGACGTGCTAAAACTATCGCAAGATGAGGATGATGAGGAGATGGATGATGAATACGAAGAGAATAGTTCAGTGGAAGACTTGAGTATAAAGACTAACAATTGTAACGATGGGCAGCTGGACGATCGATCTGACTCAAGCAGTATCAGTGACAGTTCGAGTTCACAGACGACGCCATTCCCGTGGTGTATTCTTCATGACGTCTCCTCTTTATTTGCGGTATCCCTCCCCAGAGGTAATTTCCGGTTTAATTGGGTGTTGGTCCTCTGTAGTCTGAATTCATTTAATTTATTCATGTCTTTTCTAGATCCATTAGTATGGACTGAAGAGCAAACACAGCATTGGTTACGATGGGCTATAAAGGAATTCAATATCAAGTTTGTCGATGACTCAATGTGGACTCTTACGGGGAAGCAGTTCTCGCGGATGACTGAAGAAGAATTTCATCAGAAAGTGCCTCTAGATCCGAAAAAATTGTTTTGGACACATACCGAATTGCTCAGAAAATGTCAAATTTTTGGTACGCTGATAATTTTTGCACGCCACGCACCAGAAACTTAGCACGGCACCATAATAATCAATATTTCATTTGTCTCTCGTTTAGCTGTCCCTGATAAAACCGGACAACGATCACAGGTAACTATTAGCAGTGGGACCAAATCAGTGAAGAAAGCGAGTTCTCGAAAACCAAGAACATTGCCTGTTTCTTCAGCTCGTAAGTAACCTTGTAGAATATGTTGCGCTCTTTCTTCTATAATATTAACATTGGTAATTTTTTTTGTTAGTTGGAACTACGAATGTGAGACGGGCAGCGATGACGGGTCACAATGGACAAATTCAGCTGTGGCAGTTTCTTCTGGAACTCCTGGGTGATAAGAACAGCAAGAATGTAATCCAGTGGGTTGGAAGAGACGGAGAATTCAAGTTGAATGATCCAGAACTAGTTGCTCAAATGTGGGGTCAACGGAAAAACAAACCGAAAATGAATTACGAAAAATTAAGCCGTGCTCTGCGATATTATTATTCCGAAGCCATGATTGCCAAGGTATACGCTCAGTGTAACCTTCTAGGTTTTGAGGATTTGGCATAAAACTTTTTTTTGTTGCAGGTCCATGGCAGAAGATTTGTATATAAGTTCGTGTGCAATTTGAAGGAGCTTATCGGTTACACGACAGAAGAATTAATTAATTTGGTCGATGAGGACCCTGTAGGGTTCGAATCTTTAGACTAAAGACCGTGAACTGATACAGAAAGGTCTGAATGGGTGATCAATTTTCAAATGTAATACCAAAAATAGGCAGACATTCCAGTACAACGTTTAGCGCTAATTGTCAACCATTTACATTCCTAGACTAGTTTTACATTCAGGCTCACACCCACACATATTATATTCGGGAGTGGTTTTAAATCCAGAAATAATTTTTTAGAATCTCACAGTATGGGAATCCAAATGATTTTAACAACATCTCATGTTGTGTTTAGTACAACCGGGTTTATAATTTGTACAACCCTGATTTTTTAATATTATCGAATCAGCTGAAATTTGATAATCTTGAATAATGTTTGCGGAAACAGCTATTTACAATGTTTTACGATACAATGAATCTGAGTCTGGTCACCACGAAAATTGACAAATGTAGGAATTAGTTGTGCCATAGAATTCGTTCATAGCCAAGGCTAACTCACCCTTTTAGTGTTTATTATTCGAGATTATTTAAATTGTGTAGAAACATAGATTTTGTGTAATGTATATATTGTTGGAGTATTGTGCTAACAAATTCAGAGGGGCCATAACATTTATCCTACCACAAATAACCTCTAACATAATCATATATAGTATATATATTTCTCAAGTGTCAATTGTCTCGTGTGGCAAGTTGTGTATATCTGTAATGCCACAGAACTTGCTTTTCGAAGATGTTCAATCATATTCTTAAAATGCACGCGAAAGATTTATTAACAAGAGAAGAATACGTATCATCTTATATCGAAAATGGAGAATCCAAAACGAATTGAGCTAACATTTTCAACCTAGGAAAGATTTATATTTTACGCTCTGGAAAGAAGGTTGTCCCTTATTAATCAAGAGTTAAATAATAGAAGCCTAAGTATTCTAGACGCTCCTGTGCCTTCCCTTGTTTTTGTTTTAAGAATCGATTCTGTCTCGCACACTTTACAGTGAGCCCTTCAGTCTAATCGTAAATCCAGTCTAAATATTATTTTGGTTGTGTAGTCTCTAAACTAAAATTAGCGATTTTGTTTTATTTTTTTTTGTTTTTCTTCAGGGGATTAACTGGTGGAGTTAAGGCATGTAACACGTCTGCTAATTTCAACTTTAGTTTGTATTGTTGTCTTTTTAAAAAGCTAATGTGGAGAGGGATAATATTTTCTGTGATTTTAACTTTATTTTAATCTTTCCTTTCTGTGAAATTAGTGAATTGGTAAACTCCGGATTTTACAGAATCAGTCGAATAAACATATTACACTTGTAATAATTCGGGTTTGACTAAGGTAATTGCAGTTAAAAATTTAAGAGCAATTTCGGAAAACTTTTTAAGAGCCTAAAATGGCTATTTTTTTAGGCCGCAAACTCTAAGGTTTTTCAGGTTGCGAATAATTTTTGCAGACGTTGATTTAATGATTCATGATTGTCCTAATCTCCCAGCCTTGTCTGCCCCTCGTCTAGTCAAACTTTGCCAAAACAAACGTAGGTCTCTGAACCCTTCTCCTGAATCGCACAATAGCCATTTGCAAAAGCGTTTACGAACAATTTCAGCGAGCAGTGCCTCAAATTTGCTAAGATATAAAACTAGACACTAAAAAAATTGGTAAGTAGGTCGTGGAAGAGTTAAAAAAAAATTTGCGAAACGGGAGCTTTACAGTAGCACACTAAAGTCTGCTTTTCCCTTTTATTTATTTTGAGCTTCAGTTCGCATTCGCAAAAAGTTTGCAAAGATATTTTGTACTCGCACACACATGCAATATAAAATGCCAGAAACCTTAACCTAGCCTTCCACTCCGTCAGTTGTCTGGCAGAAACGCGAGCACGGTAGTGAAAAAAGCAGCTTGGCAGTGTGAAAAAATAAGTGACAGTTAAAGCAACGCGGCGGCGAATGGCGGTGCTAGTGAGTGAAAGTGCAAAAGCATTCTTACAACGACGTGCAAGTGGAAAAAGTGAGCGACGGCACAATATTTTGACTCTAAAGCGTCGTCAGATTGAAAGAAAGATTATGAAACATGCGACGTTTTCTTCCATTCTTTGAAAAAAGAAAAGATTTCCCAGCAATTTGTAAATTTAATGCAAAAATGTTCCATAATTGCCATTCCTTTGTGCAATTTTGAACAAAGCGAGCCGAACAAATGCCAAGAGGCGGGTGGTTAATAGACTCATCATGGTGCAAATTAAGTTTAATTGTGTGCCTTCTTGACGCTAATTAAACTTTATAAATCCTAATTAAAATTAACCAAGGCCCACAGGAACAGACGGGTAAGTTGAATTTAAAGCATTTACAAAAACGGCTTCTGAATCGACAATCGGCTTTTGAGTTTTCTTCAAATGAAAACTTTCTCCAAAAAAAGATGATCATTGTTATTTCCGCAGGTTTGATCTGGGAATAAAGGAATTCAAATTCGGTACTGCAGAATCCCGGGTTTTTGGGATTCTGTTATGCCTGGAAGTTTAGATCCTTTATATTCCCAAGAGGAGTGAAAAGTTTATGGATCGTGCATGATAGGTTTATGGAAATTGATATTCCTTTTTTCATGACATGAAATTTAACAATTTACAGACTTTACTGCATCGTTTTCTAAGAATGGACGACCAGTAAGCTGATCTTGGCAAGGAACGTTTTCACTTTTACTACTTTATAAAGAAATGGCAAAAGGAAATATTTCAGGCTGAAATCGGAGATCGCACATTCTTCGCCGTTCATGAATTTGAAATGCTTGGAATAAGACGTTTTTCCGGTTAATAATCCGTTAGGATTCGGGTCGAAATTTGTTGGAGTATAACTTCCCGGTGTCAAAAGCCCTGCCTTTTGGTCGGGGTTAAGTGTGCATAATTGGCCAACCGCCAGTGCATCATGAAGCTTTCATTCATCCGACTTTCTCCTTTGGTTCTTGCTAAAGGAGGAAAAAGGACAGGCGAGGCAAGATTTTCAACCAGGGACTAGGGCAATACCATCTTTCTTGTGAATTACTGCTCCAGGACTCCAGCAGGAGTCACGGAACTAAAAGCAAACTTTCTCCGATCAATAATGTCTGGCAGGGAACACAGTCATGATGTTAACAATATCTCAGGCTCGTCTACCTTTGAAAGACATGGCTCATTTCTATAATGCTGAGAAAAACATTTCAAAATCTGTTGCATATGGAGTTCGGTGGCCTCCGTCGAGACAGAACCGTCTCCAAGCACCACAGTCTGGGACCCATATTACTGTCTTTTGTGGAAATGAAATAAACACATACGTCTACAATGCCAAACTAGATTTCACGGTTGGGTTTTAATTAAGGAGATCCCATTAGCTGGAGAATAAAGACCAATTTGCCAAGAGCAGGATCTTTACAAGCTTTAATTTATACCTCAATTCTGCTTTTCCTGGAGAGGTTCCAGACAAGAAGACACAATAGGTTCAAGATGGAGAAAGTAGACATTTATAATCCTCTTTTCATCCATCTCCAAGAGCAACAGGATCCCGGCGAAAGACGCCTCCTCTTCCCTGGATTTTTCTTCATCCTGTGACACAAAGAGAAAGCTTACTTTCACTCAACTCTGGCTCTTTATTGTTGTCATTCAATTAACGGTTGCTAGAAATGTATAGCGTACATCTAATTATATGCAATTCAGCCCTTGTCAAGAAGAACACGAGCCTTACAGGAATCGCAGTCACAGGAAACAAGACACGGCCTTGTTTTCCTTTGAGCCCTTATTTTTTCAAAGATATCTGTTTAACATTTCAAACTCTTTTCTAAAAAACTTTTCTACGAAGCAGGAGATCTGTAGTTCTCATTATCACGCCTGGGACAAAGAACGTTATACCACTTGTTGATTACAAGATTGTGAAACTTTTCCTCCTATTTTCCTAATTAGGGGTAGCAGGAAAACCCTATAGGGGCAATTAACGAAACTTAGGATTGAAATGCTAAAGTAGTAACAATTTTGTGGAACAATTAAGCTCTAAAAATGTAATTGAAAACAACTCTTCTGGACAACTCTAGACTTAGCTTTAGAATCAATTAGAAGTTTTCAATGTGATGTGTACCCCGTGTGAATTTAATTATGAACCTAACAAACCCACCGGTTATTTAGAATTGTGTAACTGGTTTTCAGCCGACAAAATAATTTTTCTTGATCCTTAAATAAATATATCCATAAGCATGCTAAAGGAAGCCCGCAAACAACGATATTATTATAGTTTTTTATTCTTTCTTCAGTCCCTCTGCGTTTTAGAAAATCCAACCCCCTCCTGTCAACAATTTTTCGGCATTTTCTTTTCGTAAGACTTTTGTCATCATTTGAAAGCTAAAATGCCTTTGCTTGCTTTCTGGTAGGTCAGTTTATTGTTGTCCATTGGGGTCACATTCTGTCCATTGTTTGATTCGGAGGCACAAAGTTACACACTAATGTTAAGACATGACAAAGAAGCTCCAGACAAATGGACCGTGGCATCCAAACAAATAATAAGTTGACGACAGAGAGGAAGTACTGCTCCCTCCTATTTCTTAATGGGAAAAGGTCACAGAAAGACTTGTATGGATGTCATTAGTAAAAATGTCATCAGTCATCACCAAATTTCTGTCAGAAATTGGTAGCTCGATGATCCGCGTGAATTCTCAATTTACTTTTTTTTTTTATAAAAAAAAATCAAAAATCTGTTTAGTCTTGTCAACAACGATGATAAAGCTAACGTCCATCAACCCATTAAGAATCTGCCAGTCAGTCAAAGACAAACAGGACAATTTATGTTTATGATCCTAATAAAAACTCCCATCAACTTTGACATTTCTCTGATTTGAAGTGTGATGACAGTTAAATTCACGAATGCTGACTCCAGCCATTCCTCCGAATGAATTGGAAAGGATCAAGTTTCAAGCAATTGTTGCCTACAACGTGCATTCTCTGCTCAAGTCATTAAATGGGAGACAATGGATTTCTATAATCGGTTTTAAACTTTGAACCTTAGAAGCCTTATTAAAAATAAGAAGGAAGCTGGTGATGAGAAACGTGAAAATGTCTCATCTAAAAAGCATTTCGAAGGGAATTGAAGGCCCCCTCTTCAAAGGGAACATATTTGAGGGTTCTATTTTTAGGGATTCTCATCTTCCGTCCCTTCTTCTTCCAAATATAGGTTAAACTTTTTAAGGTCTTTTCTTAATATTTTTTAAAATCAGTCCCAGCAACGACCCTTTGTGAAGGATCTTCATTACCCCCATGGATCGAAGAAGGGAGGCTTGAAGTAGCGCAGCAGTGTCGAACCTTAGGATTTCGCTGCCTCATCCTCAAGCGTCTTAACCCCTCCACCCTCTTCATCTTCTTCAATTTTCTTCATCATCTCATGTGTGTGTGTGTGCCTTTCCACCCTCTCTCAATAATAAACTTTCTTTAGGATCCCTGTTTTTTTAAATGCGTTGTCCCCCAGGGTCCTGATGCGATGAACTTCTTCAACTACTGACTGACTTGAAGGACTTCGACAGACCCAGACAGACACGCGGAGAGCAAGGTGCTAGAATTTATATTAAGGAAGCAAAGGATCCGTGTCTGAAGGCCGCGATACCACCAAGGACCAAGCGTCTGGAATTATCGAAGCAAGTCTCTACGCCCGTTTCTGAAACATCTTGGATTAAAGTGTTGTCTGGAATCGCTGCACTTCCGTCTAGCCGTGATAACATTATTGCTGCAGTTAAAGTCTTTTGGCTTCAAACGGGTTTGAGTCTCGATGTTACCATGCGACCAACCCAAGGCAATCCGTTGTCTTGTCTTGATTGATTCAGAAGATGCAGACAGGCAGACGAATTTTTACGCCATGTCTTCGTCCTCAAGGAAGCACGAGCTAACAGGTCAATGATCCCTTTAGTCGTCTGCTGGAGGTAATGAAAAATAATTTGGAATCTACCCCTCCGTCTACCTTCAATATTATGCTGAGATAAAGACATTTTGCACTGAGTTCAGTGATGATAAAATCACTAACAAAATTTATCTATTACGACATAAGCGTGTGTATTTGCTGCTTAACCCCTCGACGTAATGACTCTGGAAGAACACAATCTTTTTCTCCGTTTCCCAATATGGAATTATCGCTAGACAGACAGGGGATGACCAGAGTTTTTAATTTCGTTGTGTTTATCATCTTTAGTCATTTGTAATGCTACGCTTTTACATGATGATGTCATAATAAAAAATCATGGCGAGAATAAATCCAAAGCTTAATCAGAAGAGCGAGCAATGGGTCAAGTAAGGGGTCAACTGCTTAATAACAATTTGTCTCCCATCAATCAATCCTCTTTTATGACCTTCAGTTCAATTACATTTTTCCTCGCGTATATATACGCTCCATGAAATTAAAACAATACAAATATGTACATTTCTTGTGCAGAATGACATAGCACAAACGAAATTGACATAGCGCCTGCGTACAGCCCATCGAATCTCTTATTTTGTGGTTTTCTTTGTGTTGATTGACACTAAATTATTGGTTTTGTTAATGAAGTTTCTTGTTTCCTCGAAGCCAATATGCTTCAGTCCCGTTAGCAAAGTAGGCATTTTGCAACTTGAAATCACACCCCGTTTTTTGACACCTTGAGATGATTGGCAATCAGAATCTGTTGAACTTTCACCCCTGTTCACCTGCAAAACTAGGCTTTTACACAAGACACTTTTCTTTCGCCAAAGCCTCTGGTTGTTAAAAGCATTTGCGTTTTTTATTAACAAAACCTATCCTGTATCTTATCTTGAAAACAATGCTTGACTTTTTCGACTTTGATCCGGAGGATTTATAGCCTGAGGCTAAAATGACGCTTGTTCAAATGGAGGATTCAAATGGACCCTCATTAAAACATGCTCTGCCATCACATCCTTCATTTTTGACATTGACTGTCAGAATTGAAAGAACAAGGGAACGAGTTTGGCACTCAAACAGGGCTCTGCAGATGTTCGTAGAAATTATATTTTGCAACTTAAAAAAAAAGATGGAGAATAAATTAATCCTGGAGTTCCGGGCCTTGAGGGTATTATAGTAAACAAGCCCTCCCTGCGTGCTGCTTTCCAAAAACTCTTTCTTTCAGGCCTCATTTTTTTATACTAAACAACAAAGTCTAGCGGCGTTTGTTTTGTACCCTGCGACACCATTAAGTATTGTTTTTTGGTGTTAATTTGATAATTCCCGCTGACCATACTTTGGTGGTTTTTGATTGACCCTGTACTACCTCCAGGGGCTACAGGCCTGCACCTGACTCAAAGAAGCCCTTGGCACTCACGCTTCTTTCCAATTAATAATCACGTTCCTTAGTGTTAGTTTTCTTGGGGTGATGTGAATTATGAAAGGGAAGAGAGTAAAGATTAAGTATCCAAGTCACTTTGTATACCAACACTTTCCAGTCGTAAAACTTGACTTATGCTGACTAATTAAGGGTCCCAGGGGTCATCATTCTCAATTTCTTAACCCTTCTTAAACTTCTTGGGCTCTAAACGAGCCCTTTTGTTTTTGGGTTGAGTGTCGCCGATACCCTCCTTCCCTGAGGCTATGATCGACGAAAAATTGATATTAAATTAATGGCATTGGAAATGGACGTTGATTTTAAAACTTTAAATTAAGACTTAAATTAAGAGTTTTAATTTTCTACATTTTTGAAAACCAAAAGAAAGCGTAATGTCAAAAGCACTGCCAGTGCTATCCAGAATATTTTCTCGAGACTGGTTTTGCTCAGTAGAAAAGCAGTAAAGGTAATGAGCAGTACCTGTCAACTTAACACAGTGCAACGCCAAGGTCCGAGGGGACCAAGTACCTTTTCTTTAAAGATCACAAAGATCCAAAATTCTATTTTTAGAGTCCAAAGCCTCTATTTTGGTCTTTACAAACGTAAAGAAAAAGTGTATAATAATAAAAATTTCTACGTCCATCCGTTTACTTTTAGCTCCAAAAGGAAATATTTAGCTCTTGAAAAATTTCATTTCCTCCGGTTTTGGAAGGCCTTGAGACGATCGAAGAAGGGGCCATATAATCTTAAAGCCTTGAAACCTCAGCGCATATGCGACAGGTGAATGTCTCGTCCTTATTTAATTTCTTTTAGAATGAGATGTGGGTCAAAAGATCCCGAAACCTGAGATCTCTTGACACATTTTCTGTATTGAAGGAGAATAAAGTTCCAGAAATAATAATATGAAAATGATCATCATCGATTGAATAAATAGGTTTCCGTTGGACGCAAAAGGTTCAATTTTAAAGGTCCAATTTCCTCTGGACGCTGCTCACTCCTTGTGCTTTTGAGAAAGAGAGGGACGTTATTGTTCCGCTTCTTACGGAATGGATATAGGTGTCATGTCATAATATTGTTTATGAACCCTATTTAACAATGTGACCCCCGCAGAGTGACCACTGTCCACGAAAACCGGAGCTCCAACCCCTCTGAGCTATTAAAGAAGGGCAGTCTTGTGGCCTCTCGTCGTCATAATTTAAACCGTGTCCCTTGTTCCTGACTTCATGACTTGCTCATCCGCTCATGTGCTGAAATAATCACCAAAGGTCACAATGCCCCAGAGAATCCATTGTAGAAACAGTTTTCCAGGATAAAAGGTAATCTCGAGTACCTATTGCATTCTAATATCTGCATTTGTTTTATGATCCTGCTCAACTTGAGAAATGCATTTGAGACCAGGATGAAGATATTGGATGCTGGGAAGTGTTGGATGTGAATAAAAAATGACGAGTTCAATGCTCTTCCTCTTCGCCGTTCTTCATAAGGACAATTTTGCCATCTGCTCCTAGGGTTAGGATTTCTTGCTCCTCATCTTTGGAGATTTGCAAAGATGGCATTCGCGAACATCGGGAAGGAGAACGGGCTAAGGATGGAGGAAGAAGCGTCGTCTCCAGCCCATAAGATTATGATGTGACGCTTGGCTCAGCAGGATGCCGGCTCACTCCGACAATAATAACAATGCAACGCCTGCGCATATAGACGAATGCAAGTGTATCCTCAAGACGGATTGCATAGCATGTAGGGGCAGACTGGAAATTGCACTCTGGACATGCACTACTCTCCGGCTTCTTCGTTGTTGATGAGCTGAGCGAGGGAAACTGAGTACGAGATCTACGATGCTGATCCTACCTGGTGATTGGCCCCTGGATTGCATTGTGAGAATAAATGGCAAAAGCTTGCAAAAAGCGTCTCTCTCGGACCAAGTTGGTATGGTGAAGCTAGGGGGTGGGCGTTTGGGGAAAGGCTTGAGAGCCACGGAGAACTACCAAGCCAAGTGAGATGTGGATGCTGATGAAGATGATGGTGATGATGTATTGTATTTAGATGTGAAGTAAAGGTCAAAACGTTCGTTGGAAAAAGAGCGCGTCAATTGCTCAGGTTGGATTGGATCATGGCCCAAGTTGACTCCTTTTTATTAAATAAAAAGTGGAGGATTGGCAATGGGGATGCTGGGAACTTTAGGCAGAAAGTGCAACGGTTACTTTGACTTTGACTAAACCTTTGCTGGCTTTTACCTTTTTCAACCAATTGTCCATACCGCCGCCGAATCGTTGATTTTAGTCGTAGACTTGGCCACTGACAAGTGGTTTATAGGAAGCGTCGCTGGTTGGGACGACGAGGCCTGGTATAACTCCTTGTCACCGCGCCGTCGTCGTGCATCCGGCTATGCACGCTGTCACCAGCTACTACCAGCAGCCAACCAAAGGGGGTCGAAATTGAATTTGGGTCTGGGGTCAAGTCAACTAGAAATACAGTACAGTTTCCACTGATTTTAATTCTCTACTATTTTATTTTTGTTCTAACTAGGAGGTTTTGGAAACTTGATAATGCCCACTTCATTGGACTCTGATAAGCAAGGGACCAGTCCACTACCAATCACCACAATTGTTCACTGCCCTCCGTCCAGCAGCGTCAGTTGGTAAGTGAAAGAGTCACTGTCCATTTGCTCTGTCAACCAATCACAACCCGACTTTTTTCATAACTTGTATTGACCTCTTTGCTACAAAAGTGTATACGCTGTTCCATTTATTTGTCACATTCATGCGTCATGTCTATTTTTCTAAACTATTTTTCTGTGCAAATATTGGACACAAAAGTGCTTCTTGTTACTCCGTCTAGTCTCAGAGATAGCAGAAACTCTAAAATTGCATATTGTTATAAATCCAGGTGTAATCGCCGGCCGGCTATTTATCATTGACGTCTGCTGCCGAAATCAGAAGATGACAGTGAAATACAATCGGAGGACCAATGAGAGGTCGACGCTATCGAAGGCAACGACCTCCGGTGTCGAAGGCAGTGACCCCTACACAATATTTTTTCAAAATTCGAAACAAGGTTCGACACAAATGATAATGCGCTTATTGCCTATTATTGCGCTCGGAATTATTCTCCAGTCGCTTAAGATTTTGTGTTCAGTTTTAGCTAAAAGCAAATGAGCGAGGGTCGCGTCTCCGTCCACTTTTCTTTTCCCGTGAAGCCAGACCCGCACCCGGCTTCTCTGAGATTGCACTTCGTCATTCGGACGAAACTTCGTCATTAAATTGTGTTGGAAAATATTGCTCTTTTAGCACACTGCTCCTTTGCGCGTATTCACCTCAGCAGTTTTTATGATTTTTATGAGTACTGCGCTTCTCTGCTGGGTTAAAGTGACTGTTGACTTTCCGTCTGGATTGCAGCTGGGCGGACTGCATCATTAAAAGATAAAATAAGAGTATTTTCCCCCTTTCTTGTCTGCCTCGAAGAAAATTGCACTTTAAGCAATAAGCTGAGCGACTTGATTTTGCAATTGGCGAATTTCCCATTTTCTTGTGTGGGTGCAGCAGCATGGATTGCAAAGGAAGCTGAACAGGAAGAAAAAAAGCAGGGAGAAGAGGGAGAAAGATCGGAGCCTCATGACCACCACCAGGGAAAATTGCATGCGATGACAAAACGAAATGCATTGCCAAAATCTCTTTAAGCTAGCTGCAAGTTTTAGTAGTAAATGCAAAAAAGTGATCTTGACTTCTCTCCTCGGTTCATGTTGACTGTTGCAGTTTTGCAAAAATCTCCCTGGAGCAACCGCCACTGTGATATTTTAATTCCCAACGCTCGCCTTCGTCCCTCCTCCTTTAAAGCCTCCTCCTATGCCAAAATCCTTGTTTAATAATCTTCCAAATCAACAACCTCAGCCCATTTTGCATTGCGAATTGCTCTAGCTCAGGAAACTCCTCCAAATCCCTTTTTACCCGATCTGCAAAATCTCCTTCCAAGCACCCACACCCACCCAGGAACCGAAGCCTTCTTCTCATTCCCTTTCTAAACTTGCTTCAGGTGAGGCGGACGGGGAAAGTCCACTCGCCAATTTCCGCAGCCGCAACCACGAATTGGAAATTTTGAGACAATCCTGTCTGTCCTTTTCATCAGCTCCTACTTGAGTAGTCCTCCTCAGTGACCTGAGCGCTCTGAATTGAAGCTGTGAAGTCCCTTGTAAATAGCGTGCTTGCTAAACTTATACGAATACTTCTTTAAGATTGAAATTTTAATCGTATGGGATTTTATTTAATACAGAGAAACTGGAGCCTCGCCCGGAGACGTAGACGCCCGCCCTGCTGCATGAGCGGCTTAAACGTGCATGATCAGAATAGCAACTGCTGGCTGCTGCTACCGAATTTTTGCACGAAGAGCTTCAAGACTTGACGCCCGTCTTCTGTCGCCCGGATTGCTTTTGGGTATGTACTCACAAACAACGAAACAATTAATAATACAAAGAATTTTAATAAGCGGGTTCAGTGGGGAAGTCTTGTTGCTTTAAAAGAAAGCTTATTCTGTGTCGTCATTCCTATTTCTGTGTCCTTTCAAATAATCTACTTGTATATGAATTTTAAAATTCATTCATTCAAAAGGAATAGCACGGCGGTGCTGCCGGAGGATTTTTGAGTGTTCAACTTTCTCCGACCTTCAAAGCCGTGCGGTGAAAGTTGAACCAAAGGTTCTAAGCTATGGGAATTAATTTTTTTAATGATGCCCTTGATCGTGGTTTAAGGGATTCTTGGGGTTTAAAGCTTTTACACAATCCAAGGGATCTTTCGGATTTCTTTTTAAAGTTAAAAAAAAGATTTTTGTATTTTGGTTTAATTTTTCCTTTTTGGCCGAAATTGAAATAAAGCTAAATTTTATTTTTAACAGGTTCGAGACTGAAATAGAAATTGAGGAAATTATGATAAAGTGAGGCTGTTTCTACGACTTAAAATTATCAGTGATTTTTTAATTTCAGAGTTTACTTGAAGATTTTTATTACTTCCATTCAAACATATTTTTTTGATAAGATTTCTATAAAATCCAACTTATAATCTGGAAAAAAGTTAATTTAATCCGCCCACTATTTTTGTGACTCATTGTGAGTGTGTCCCCTTCCAAGATTAAGCTACCGACCTATCCTACCTGTATTTCAAAATTTACATAAATGGAAATGAGTTGTTCAAACCCTTCAAATCAAAATTCACGACGTATGGAAATCATCCGAGTAGAGGAAGAAGGGGTATCAGTATTGTGTTTTTTCTATATAAAAAATAACCTTCAGGGTCCATGGTCACTTAAGGAAAAGAACATCAAATCAGGATAGTAGGGAGTGTGGTTTGAAACGTTTCCTCTAAATAATGGCATGATGATAAGAACGCCTGAGTTGTTAGGTACACTACACAGGTTTTGAGGTAGGGACTTGACCGATTTGATGACTCAGATGTTGTTCCGTCATCGTCACCACGACTGCCACTCCCGGATTCGGAGCGCGGGTTGATTTTAGCTTTTAGCTTCCACACCCGCCGGTTTAGGAAGAATATTTCTGCGTCCGCGCGTCTCTAGTAATAAAGGAGGTGTAGGCTTAGAGCATATTCAACCAGCGATGACCATGGTTCGTGTTTTTGCCTTTGGACCACCACCACCATGAAGAGCCAGTCTAGTAAAATTTCAGTCACCATTTGTTCTTAGCATTCGTCCTTTATTAGCCGGTTAGTAAAGTAGTTTTTTCCCAGGTGAGGTAGTTATTGCATAATAACTAGAGATGCTTTGGAGCCGTATTAAAGGGTAACACCTTTCCATGAACTCCGCCTCATCATGTCTCTTGTTTCCGCCCAGACGCTATCCCAGCACTCCATTCCACAGTGAAAATAAAAAAGAAGTCCCAGGCCACCCATCCCAGCAGAATCCCCAAAAACTTTGTTTAAAAGTTTCATGACGGAACAATATACACACAAGTGGATATGCCATGGAGTTTGTTGGCTAAACCCTACAACAGAGATCAGCCCAGAAGAGACGGATTTTGGGATCCTCCAGTAGTGCATCATCAGAGTCTGTTCGGTAAGGACCGATAGGGTTGAATTAGACGTCCTTATCCTTAGTCAAATATAATTACAAGTAACAAGCATATGGACCGGAGCCAAGGCAAAACACAACTTTCACTCTACTTTCACTTCAAGGGAAAGTAAGTGAAAATTAACACTTTCGCTAAATTATTCAAGGTGAAGGACAAAAGGGAATCAACCCTTATCGGAAATTGCTGTCAAAATTTTAGTCAATGGCGTCTGTATTTTGCCTTAGGCAGGGTTTTGAGACTCACGATTTGAGTGAAAGTTTCTCCTCCAATCACAAAAACATTTTTGAAAGGATTGCCCTTGTCTTTGTCTTTGGGTTGGCAGTAGAAATTTTGTGAATCAGGATGAAAATATTCTTCTTTATTGCTGTTGTCAACTGAAATTATTTTGGCGTGGTGGTGGTGTAAAATTCTTACAGTTTTTGGCACACGCGTGGTTGTCCAATTTCGTCAAGGTCACTCAAGCGTAGTAGGGCTATAATTATGCATCCCCGCTGGAACAGGAATTGAGATGATGAGATTAATTTTAACAAACACAGTTTTAATTGCTCCTACGCCGGCAGCAAGTGTGTAAGTCGAATTTAGAAAATTGTTCTGGACTACGTGTATAGCTGAAGGCTTGCTGTGCTCCTTAGCACAGCTCATTGTACTGTTGGTTTTAATAATCTAGAAGCACGGAAGACGCTCGTCTTTGAGGGTCACTTAAAGTCCTCCTTCTTTTATATTAGAAAAAGGGAAATGGACAAGAAGGGGTAGGTCCTTTGAGGTGCCGAAAACCTAATTCGGATTGATTTAATTATACCGGCTCTTTTCTTTGCCCACGCCACCGTGGAATTGAAGATTGTTCATGGAAAATTGTCCAAAGGTTTTAAAACACAAGCTGCTGGAGCATGCAATTTCAGAAAACCGTCCTTAATAATGTATAGCTTCTTCCTTCCTAAAGTCGTCGGCATTTTTTATTATGGTAATGTCAGATAACGTCTCTATTCAAAATCTTGTTTTCAAGGGTCCAAAAGGATCCCTTCATCACGATCCCTTCGAAGCTGATCTTTTGATCTAAAGAGGACAGGCTTTCCCCTCCCTTTTCCTGATTCTTAAAAAAGAACGGAGCATTTATTATTAAAAAGTGAATCAAATGTGTTTAAAAAAGGAAGTATACTTTTCTTCCTGTAATTCCTAAGGCCCCTCTTTCACCGAATCGTGGGAAAGCGGAATTTGACAGGAAAACCTTTGCAGGTAAATAATTGCAAACCATTTTTTCTTTTAAAGACAAGGAAATTGTAACTGCGTTTTGAACCTTAAAAAATACATTTTCAGTACAGGTCATTATAACCTTCTTTAATGTTTTTTATGACCAAAATATATTAGTAGACATGAGACGCTTGTTAAAAAGGCGACAAGGAAAAAAGTCGTCACAATTTTCCTTTAAAAAATTCATTCCTTCACTTTATTCAAGAGACTCAAAGGTCTTTTCCAAGTCAAAGATAGTATTCCCGTTAGGGACTTAAGGGAACTGTAATATTTTTACTTTTTGTCGCCCTTAATTACTCTTCCTGTTGTTTGCTCTAAAGGGCACGAGTCAATTTCTACTTTTTAACGTCGTCAAACCTTGACCCAAGGACTTATTTTTAGATTTCTTTTTAAAAAAAAAGTTTTCAAACTTTCTGACCCAATTTATTTTCTAAGGTTGGGAAAAGGCCATGCATTTTATAGACGTGTTGGGATCGATTTTTTTTTAGAAAAAGCTGGGTGTTAGATATGATTGACATTCAACAAAGTGCGTGGTTGATTGTATATGACACATGACAATGCCACTATTGTCTATCACCTGCTTTTACTGGTGACTCAAAGCCCGTTTTGTATTAATTACTGCCACTGTCTCTGTAGTGTCGTTAATTAAACTTAAAAGCTGAAATGGAAAGGTTTGCCTAAAGTGGGTTTTTTCTTTCCAAACGGAATCAGATTAGGGAGACAGCCCAGTGGTGGAATACGTTGGGCCACAATTGGCAAATATGAAATTAAAACCGTGTATACTGAAGTGGTATTTGAAATTCTGTATATTTTGTTTGTATAGGTTTTAACTCTTCTGGCCATTAATTAACTCTTCATGGACACAGGTTACAATCTGAAACTTGGAAAAGTATATAGGAGTGACAGAAATTCGATGCGAATGATTTTGAGGGAGCATTACGCGATACCTTCTTCAATTATTCAAGTTTTCGAAACTTGCTGAAGGGAAGGCTGTTTCCGCCTTCCCAGTCGTTGATTGTCAATTTATGATTTACTTAAAAATTTAAAATTTGATTATGGAAATGAATCTAATTGGCCGGTTTGGAATTCATTTAGAAGAGACAACAGTCTTTAATTTAATAGAGGTTTGGCTTTAGGTGTGGAAGAAGGACGAGCCAAGTCCCTGTTATTCCTTTTCAATTTCGGAAAAGCCGTTTAAAGATTTATGCTTTAGATTAATCCCTGGTGCAAGTGGTCATACAAGAAGGGGCACAAATTCCCACGATTCCTTAAAAAACGAACTGTCCTAAATATAACTTAAAGGTGGAGAAGAGGAGGCTTTTTTATTTCCTTTATTTTTTTGATGATCCGAATTGCCTTTCTTCCTCTCTTTAAAAAATGCTTGTCCCCGGAAAATGCAGGTGCGAAAAAAATCGGAGACTGAGAGATCTTTTAAAAAATGTTCGACCTTAAAAAATGCCAGAGATTATTATATTTTCCATCCCTCTGGGAACGTGATTTGCTTTTTAGGGAATCGTGTGAAAACAGTATCGATATGCGAATTACCGTCGATGCATTCCCCTCTCGTCTTTTTTTTTATTTAGAATAAGCACCCTCATCGTTTTTTAAAAAATCTTCTCACACACTGAGGTTTGAAAACCTCAAGTGATGTAAATAGAAAGTGTGGGGAAGACGGAAGTAATAATAGTAGGACGTTTAGTCTGATAACATTCAGTTTCCCGGATCCTAATTGAGGAGCCAAAGTGTTTATTCAGAGGCTGAAGGTCTTCTGGAACCCTTCAGTCCTCACAAGCTCTCGGCCTGTAAGGGATTTCCAGATAGATGCTCGAAACTTTTCGCTCCCACTCTTTCCTCGACTCTTGGTCGGCAGATACACGATCTGAAAAGCGTCGCCTGGAAAGTTGTCACTTTTCAATAATTACATCCAGGAAAAAAGAAAAACGTTGAGGAAGATCCTCTCTAAGGAAATTGTGTCTGAGAGCCGGTGAGTTGATAAATATATTAAAATTAGTCTAATTTTGTTCACGCGAGCGTGTTCACTTTCTCCTTTCAACATGCAATGCTCACTGAGCTTGCGTCAATGAGCATTTGGGTTTTCAAGCCGAAACTGATAGGTTTATGATCCAGTACGAATTCCTGATTTTCCATAAGATTGAATTCTGACTGGTCGCCGTAAATGCAATCTCCCGGTTTAACACAAAGCAAGTCACACATATGAAATCCTGTTTAAGACGTGACTGTGACAATTGCTGACAGATCTCCCCTAAGGAAATACTTTTTAAATCTTTGAAGGAACCACATATCAAGAAAAAGATTTTTCCATTGGACACAGTTATACAGCCTTTGCTCAGGGAGTATAACAAAGTCTATGTTTAAGGGTTCGTTGGAGCCCTTTATTCCAGAGGCAATGATGAAGAGATTTTAAGGGAAAAGAAGGAAACCCCTTTAAGTAGAATATAAGGGAGACATTGATAGCTTCCTTTTTTAAGATGTTTTAAATGGGTTTAGAATTTCATCAAACTGGGAACTTATAAAAAGAGTTTCCCATTGTGTTTCCTTTGGCCCGGTGTGCGCGACGAAATCTTAAACCCTGATTGCGGTGGTGGTTCCGAACCTCACAATTTTTCGTTTAACTGATTCAATTCCAAATTCCCTTTCTTAAGTTTAGAAAGAACGGAGTGAATAAAACTTCAAAGTTTCTTTTGATTTCCAGCATCTGCTGTCGCATCCTCTGTAGTATTACAGAGCCGGAAGGACCCCTTTTAAGCGAAAATCTTTCAAAAATTATTTTAAATAATCTTGTTTTCCTTATGGAATTTGCACCGAAATACCCGGAAACGTTTAATTAAAATCCCCCATTGGCCTTGATCGATCCAGTTTCAGTTTTAATATTAATTCCTTTTAATTTTCATTCCCAATCACAATAGCCATTTGGAATTGAATCAAATCAATATGCATCATTGTACAGCTGCGTTACACCCGTTACTTTAACCTCACACGCGCTCCCCCGAACCTTATTTTGGAATAATAAATACTTGAACAAAAAGGATTTATTATTGGGACGCGCGCGGCAGTACTGAAGCATGGAGAAACATATTGTCAAAGTAATCGGGAGAATATTGAACACCGAAAGGCTTCAGGTTCTTGAAAAACGATCAGTCGGTAAAAAACGGGTTTAAACTTTATGTCGTCGTGGACGGCCCGGATAAGGCGACATTTCAAGTCAAGCTGAAAAATAATTCCATTATGCATAAATTCCATATGTGTCAAATAGGCTGAAGAGTTATTTGGATTGATCATGGGGTAATGTGAACTTTGAATATTTTAGATCAGACCAGACCAGCTCATCGCTGATTTCGACATGATGGCTGATTGAATATTTCCCTTTAACCCATTGCATGCTTGTGCGTATTTTCCATTCAACTTTTTTACCTATAGTTTTCGTGTCTTTTGTACAAAGGGAGGACCCCTTGAATCCTTCTGAATAACACGCCAACTGGATTGATTGGGTAAAAAAAACTTTTCCCCGAACCGTGAAGCGTCCGGTGCTGGGTAACGAAGGGGTTCAAATATTCCCTTAAAAGGGGTTTTGGTGTAAATGTATGTGCGGTTCTTGTCATCATCATTTACCCGAAACGGGACATAACTTAGAATTTCCACCATTTTGATTTTATGTTGAATTAAATAGAAAACCGGGAAAATAAATATTCCCTGCAGCAGTAGAAAGTTGCGGAACTCAGTTCAGTCTAGAGTTGGTCTCTTGCCTAAGCAGTGTCAGCTTTCAAGGGACACCTTTAAGGCCCTAGTCGACAAGTCCTCAACCCCTTTGAAATAAGGAACGCGTTAACCTTTTCCCCCGTTTCCTTCACCTCTTTTTTATACAAAATGTATTATATGATTTTTTGTTTGATTAGTCCCTATTGAATGGGGCACGTGTGACCCCGTATAAGGGTTTGTGCGGAAGTCTTCTTCCACGGCCGCCATCACCATCGGCTCGACTGCCCTGTCAAACCAAAAGTATTATATTATTGAATTTGTTTCGATTTTATTCCGGGGTGACTGCAGACGAGTTTCTCGGGGCACTCGAACTTGAAGCAGTTCACCCTTTTTACATAATGCCCGCGTTCGTCCATTGAAATGAAATCAATAAGCGCCATTCAATAAACGACAAAAATCTCGAACCAAAAGGTCGAAGCTTTTGATTCCAGACTCTGGTTGTTTGCAAAACAATCGAACACATAAGAGGGTTTTACTAAAGCATTTTTAAAAGTTGTTCGACACAAAGTTTAAAAATTCACTCGCCATTTGCTCTATCTTGTAACTGAAATTATCAGCTCCAGTTTGAACCAGCAACTCGCGCAGCCTTGGCATCATAACATTTTACATTTGTAATAATCATTTGACGCTCACTTTGAGCCGTATCACGACTAGCGCTTCCAAGAATTGCAGATCCAAAATCCATGATTAGACTCTAGTTATTCAAATTGTAAAATTGATGATTAGAGGGATTTACACTTTCCGTCTAGTTGCCAAGTAGCACAGACTTAATCATGTGTATGACAATGTGTCTCCTTGTATTGACATTTTGATAAGGACTTGTGACGAGTTTGGTGGTTGGTTGTGCATAGTTGGAAGAGGCGGATTGAAAATTTTGATCAAAGGTTAACAATGACACATTAAATCCATTTGCATTGAGTCAGTGCCGTGGCCTCGGAAGGCTCCTCCTCCTTTCTTGTTCGTCCAAAGTACCTTGTTCATCAGCAGGATTTACGCGAATCCGCAGGGTTTCAAGTCAGTCGTCAGGAGAAAGTTGTTGAGGCTTGGCTAAGGCCGTTCCTTCCGTCTTTACACCTCCCCAAATAAATATCGTTTAGGGTGGTGTCTCAATCTTGGCTAAGATAAGGAAGGGGTTGAGCTTGGGCAGCCTATTAAGTTTAAATGGTTGGGAAGAAGGCGGTGATGATTCTTCTTGTCTTATGACTCTTATATACCATCCGTCTGAGCTGCTTGGCTGGTGTAGTTTCCAAGTTTCCAATGATGATGTGCCAGTTTAGCTTCTGAATTTACTCAGACGAGACCATTACAATCAGATTATTAAGACCCTTTCTTTTTTCTTCTTTTGCAGGCACTTGCACCGACCCTTCAACCCTTTCGGAGGGACCAAGTCGGGAAGGAGGTTGAAAGGAAATAACAAATTACGAGCCTTGGCTCGTGCAACGAAGGACTCATCCCTTTAAAGGAAAGAAGATCCATGAGGACTTGGATTTCGCCAGACGGGAAATCGCGTATAATCTACACTTGGAAAAAGGGGAAAGTTCTATTCCTCCACCACTACCTTACGTGTCGGCCCTCGAAAATGAAGAGAGTTCATTCACCCCTACACGTCATACACCGTTATCGAAGGCCTAAACTCTTAACTACAACCCGTAAAACTGATCTTGTGTGACCATTTTTGATGTTCACAAGTTGAGTGGGACGGGTAACAGTTGAAAGTTACAAACAGCTCAAGAAAAGAAAGCGGAAGAGAAAGTGAAGAAAACTCGCGTTCTGGCTCGCGTGGTAAAACAGCAGTGCAGTTTCTTACACTTTCACCACCACCGTTGAACACACCTTTTCTGTTATTTATAAGTTGTTAGTGCATGTTACTTTGTACATATGGATTATTTGTGATCAATTATTTTCATCTGTAGAATTTTGAAAGACGTATTTGACGGTCTCTGTGTGAGGTAGTGGGTTGTATAGTTGAGAACGACATCATTTCAGAAACGGCGAAACTGTACAACTTACTAACTTTCTTGGAGTCTCGTTATCCATCCACAAAAACAAGGACGTGTAGTTTCAAAATTTATTTTAGATTTATAATAGTGATGTTAGAGTCAAAGCGGGTGAAAACGACGATGTGAAAACGTGTCATGAATTCTAACGGCTAAAATCACATTCGAGACCGTCGCCTATTACCAACCTTGAGTCTTTTCAAAATAAAATGATTTTATTTCTAATCACAACTGAATTTTATAATGAGGTTGATACACTCACGAAATTATGCCCTTGTGTTAGTCCAAAATTGTTTAGTCTAGACTCCTTCCTTGTTTATAATTTTTACTGACGGAGGAGCGTATTTCCTTAAATCGATTAAAACTGCAATTCATCTGAATCATGGTTGTAATTTTCAATTTCAAACCCTTTGACTTTTCAAATTCGTTTTTCAAAATAGCGTAACGATAAAGTGAGGGGATGAATTCTTGAACCACTTGAAAGGGTTGAACTTTCACTGAACATGAAACAATGGAAAGGCTACTTTACTTTATGGCCTTACTGATGAGCTTACAAAGGATTTCCTGTAGCAATTTGAAGCTTTTTAAAATAATTTTTCATTGCACATGAGCAGTAAAGATTAGGGCCAAAGTGCACTATTTGGATCACTTTATTTTTTCCCATTTTTCGAATCCTTTAAGAAATCCTTTATACAGAATTGTCAACCACGTCTTTGGTGGCTACGAATTCGACGATTTCGACGTCCATGCCAAAATTTTTGAGACGAAGAAAAAAAATCGAAGAAGGATTTTATGCGAGAGGGAGATTGGCTATTGCTAGACGTCTTGTGCCCACATTGGCTTTACAGTATGGTGGTTGTCGCTATCGTTCCATAATCTTCCATGGATATACAATAGAGGGATGCTTCAGCATGGTACTTCAACCACCCACTATAGGCACTAGTACAATTTTGCATACTAGATTTTTTGCCAATAAGTACCAGTTAGTCTTCACTTGGCAATTTAACCTTTGCTATCTCTACCAAAGTCAAAAATACAAAACGGCCGAAGGAGAGGAGGGAGAAGAATCCGAAAGCTTTTTGTTCCAGCAGCCATACCACCACCGGCTTTTGAGATTAATCATTGTTGCAAATCCGAATAAGCAAGTTCGCACAATATTCGGTAGTAAGCACACGATTTCTCAACTTGTTGTTGTTGTTTCAGAACGGGCACGGGACATGCAAAAGAGAATAGTCTAACGTTCGTTTCGTTCGGTGAAAGTTCTTTCCCAAGTGTTCTCATTACGTAGAAATTTTTTGGCAAACAATCTAACAAGTGAGTGAGGATTTCAAAGTGCTGATTTGCCGACAGCTTTATCAGAATTTTTGTAATAAATCCACTTCTTCGGGTATCAGATTTTCGACACCGAATTTAGTTTAGAATTTTATCTCGTGTTATATTTTTACTACAAAAACCAGTTTTGAAACTAATTTCCATTCCCTGAGCGCTGAACCGTGTGATGCATGAAATTGCTGACAATTCACAGGTTTAGCCTTCGGGTCATGGGCGTTGGCGACATTTACTTCGAGTGCTAATTAATCAACACAAGCGTTAAACATGAACTTATGTAAAGTTATGATTGTAATATGTGTTGTTAAAAAAATTTTAATTAAAGTGTGCACTTGAAATTCAATTAAATCATTCCACCCTACTCTTTTTCAATTTTGTCTTTCATTGTCTAAAGTCAGAATGATGAAAATACGATCACGCGATCCTTAAAAGTCAAATTGGAATCAAGTAATAATTCATCTGCTACAAGGTGAAATTGAAAATGTATGTTTAAAAATTTAGGGCTCCTGTGTTCCCTTATGTAACTCGTCTCTAAAAGAAATGTAGACGGATGAGCTTTTTCAATTTTTTGAATCCCACGTTCCATTTCAATTATCAATCAGCGTTAAAAGTTATTTTTTAATAGTTTTTTAATTCTTCGGAAGCAACCCGGTTGATTCAGATTCCCATCATTATATGTAACTGTAACCGTGTTTTGAAAAATGTTTGGGCCCGGTTTTCACGATGAAGCGTTGAATAGGATCAGGTGGTCTCGGTACATAAAAATCCGAAAAACTGGTCCGTTCCTTGACTCATTTCGCTTTGCATATCGTAGGTCACCATGTCGTCAACTGGACATCACCGTGGTCACTGAGTTCTCATTCCCACGCTCATTTAACGTCTACACCTTCATTTTTAAGAAACATGTTTCAACTGCTGCAGTCGCTAAAAATCCATTGCTCGAGCCACATTTCATCCGCGAGATCCTGATTTCAATTCAATCAATTTTTATTAAATTTTTATTTTCTGAGATTCCTAACTTGAAGATAGCAATGTCCTTTCATAAGGAATTGCAGTATCCGTTCCCACCGACTATTCACAATACTATTTTTCAAATAACTACTTGAACTCGTTTTTATAGACTGATTCCCCAGGTGGACTTAACATTGCTTGGTGGCATGCTCATCCCAAAAACATTTCATTGTGCTAGTCGTCTGAAAAATTGAAAGGATCGAACAATACAAAATGATAAAAACCCCATGACTTAAAAGCCTAATCAAACGTTCTTTGACTCAAAATGTACTAAACGTAATGAAGTTATAAATCCATGTAAAATTCTGATTTTTATAGACAAAATGCAACTCTCCATTTTAACAAGGCTCCTCTAACTCGAGAGAAGAGGCTTGTCATTTCGATAAGCAAAAGTCGACAATTTCGAAATTATTACAAAGTAATTTTCCGTTTGACTGATAAAGGAGCTTAAGTTTCAAATTATACGACGAGTCTAGACAGT
>VNWY01000451.1:0-43266 GCA_009869845.1 Pseudachorutes palmiensis | reverse complement strand
GGAAATTGGTAATTGTTTACTCCAGTTTTTCATATTTAAAGGTTGAATTTATTTATACAGATGGGCCGATTACGCCTCCGGATATTCTGAGACATTCATTGACAACAAGTCGCCAGTTTACTATATAAAATTGTGCCAGGTATTCTGTTGTGTCTGGTTTTACGTAGCTGTGTACTATTGAACAAAGTTTTCGCATGTTGCGAACATGTTGAATACGAAATTTTTAAGCTAAGACGACATTCACATAGGTTCGGAATCGGGTTTATTAGGAAATGGTTATTTTAAAAAAATTAAACCGCTTTAACTCTCTTAATTCCTCTGTGAAAAGAACTATCTTCCCCACTGTGTTTTAAAATAGTCTAAATACGCTGCTATTAGGCTATTCGAATTATGCAAGACCACAACGGCATCAATGTTTTTGTAAGTGTTATACTCCCTTATATACATAAAGTAATTGCATGATGCAGAACTGCGATTATATCTACATTTACTCATGCTGTAGATGTCTGCACATGCGCCGTCTACGAAGTATATTATCCTTACTATGCCAAACTCTAACTTTTACGTGTTTTAACAAAGTCTTAGATTTTTAGGGTGGAAGCATTGACGGGAATTTTAAGATTACTTAAATGTAATTAGCATAAAGGCAATGCCTGAAGTTATGTTTTCCAGAAGACTTAGTTTTGCTTTACTTTCCATATAGTAAAACCTCCCAATTCGGGACTTCATTACTGGTAACGACTCAAGTTCTTTGACCATCAAGTCTTTCACGACTCCATCACAATTCCCGCAAATGGCAAGTATCCTAGTGTTGCGGCAGTTTCAAAATCCACAAAGTAAATGGTTTGAGCGGAACCAAGAAAAACTAATAAACCCATCAGAGCGGGAACTGCAGCATAAAAAGCTTCACGAAGCTTGTAACCCCTAGCTGCCTTATTTTTAGGGAAATAAGACCCTATCAAAGAATGATGATAAATAAAATCTGTAGCTGAATTAGCATTAAGGATCTCACCGTATTTTATATTCATTTTCAATATGTTATTTCCAAGTTGAATAAACTCATTTGAATATATTTCCAACGATATCTGGTGTGCTGTCCCAGCGGCAAAAGCTCCGGCGAACCATACATAAAAAAAATGCTTCCAATCTTCTGACCAGAGGTGTAGCGGTGATAGGCGACTATTAAAAAGTAAATTGTGTTAAACGCGGTTACCAACGTTGAAGTTGCTGTGCTGTAGTGTCTGACAACTGACTTATTTTCAACAAGTACTTTATTTTCAAAAATAAAAGGACAGACTCTTAATCTTGAGCAAATAGCCATATATTGTGTGAAAATGGAAGATTCTTTTGGAGTCAACATGGTTCTATGCTTTCAAAAATACTGTACGTTCCTTGCCAGAGAAGGAATTCGAGACTATCATTTTGTACCCAAGTTGAATACCCTGTAATAACAGCTAAATTCCGCTAAAAACAGCTTTTTAATGCATAAGCTTACCCTGTATTTTATGTTAGCAAGTTGATAAATATAGTAGCCCTAAAATCAACTTAAGGATCGAATATTCCTTCCAATTGTTTCCTATGCATGAACTTTCATTATTTATATAAAGATGAAAATTAAATTACATCTTTGGGCCCGAAGAATAGATTACAAGGTGTAGTTCTGTTGACATATTGACGTTGAGATATTTAAAAATGGCGTGATGTTAGACATTGAATGTTCTGAGTTTTAGACGCTGATTCATGGTTTTTATTTCAAAAATTCTCCATACCTATAAAGCCAAAGTATAATTGCAGTACCTAATTCAATTTATTCATCGAGATCCTGCTTAGAAGATGATTTCCAAGTAGATGCGACTACATTGGGTGGAAGATAAACAGGAATCTAAGTTCTATTATAATATTTTATAATTATTATAGTTCTAATATACTTTGCCCTTGCCCTTAAGTCTTCATCGTCTTCAAGATAGCCTTGGTACTACATGAAATTTTGTCGATCACTAACCTGTCGTTGTCCACTTATTTTTCTACAGTTGCTGAAGAAGATCCAAGAAAAACAAAAAGACGTAATAACCTGTCATTTCTCAAACAAAATAATTTTAGGGTAGTCTGAACAGTTTTAACCTAAAAGGTCAGACATGACAAAAGGAGCAGATTAAGCAAAGCCCACTCCATTTACATGTTTTTGACGTCCAAATTCAATCCCCGAGCAATGCAGATAATAACAATATTTTGAACCTGGCCTTATTTGAGGCCAATCACACTAAACACTTGCCACAACTTTTGGTTCCACGAAATTTGGGGATTTGAGGATGAATAGCTCACTTGCAAATCCTAATTTATAAAAAATTTGATTAACTATATAATTAACCCAAAAGGGTCGTATCGCCAAAGCTGTTACTGGAATAAGTTAAATATTTTGTTTTTTGAATGTTAAGATTGTCGCTGTTATATAATAGAAATGTTTACTTCAGTTGCTTGTTTGAAATAACTCTTTCATACATGGCCAATACATATAAACAACGGCGCTTTGCCAGCGCGAAGCGCTAAGCGCTAGTAATTATTATTATTATTAATAATTATTAGTAAATACCTATTTGAATGAAAGGGAAATAGAGACGTGAGTTTATGAGGACGTTTCGTCTGTATGTGCTCTAAAAGGGAAATTAAGGCGTGTGTGAAATTAATGCAAAATCTTATGTAGCTCTAGTATCTACCTAATTCTGTATGACCCACTTGTAAACTAAACCTGTGGATAAAGGTCATGACATGAAACGGTAAATTAGTCAATTGTTTATGTCATTGGATTGCTTATGTCACACAGATACGTCACAGTTCCTTATACCTACTTTCAGACCCTCTAACACTTCAACATTTTCCTTCATACTTATCCTACTCTGCTAAATTCAAGGAAAACAATTTTATAATTGATGAAATAAAATTCAATAAAAATAATAAATGATTAACCAAAGCTAGTTCGTGTCAAATCCTGTGAATATATTAGTTCCAGAAACTCATTTCTTTGCTATCGCTATTAAATATTAATGACACCTATTAAATATATTGTCAGGCAATGCCTGTTTTTCCAGTTCCATATTGCAAAGTTATTCCTTCAGTCGAAGTTAAGCAATAGCTAGAAACTATAATGGCAAATTCAAGGTATCTCCAAATAGTCCTTTTAGCCACGTGGACTGCTTCTACATTCGCCTCAGTTGATCCTACGTCGCAGCAGTATACTTTGAACGAGTATATAAGAATTGGGGATTTTCAAGACTGCTGGATTTACATCTTTAGGAACCCAGAATACGATTTAGATCAGCCAATCACAATTTCTTATCCAGTTTCCTTGCCAAAAACAAGGTTCAGAGATGTCTTTGAGCCTCCTTTAGTACCCAATTTAATTCCAGAGATTTGGGATAGCTATATTAATAAGCGAAAATATTTATATTGCACCGCTTATTTCCTCCTGTATCCAAAACAATGGGAAATAGAATGGATTAACAAGGGGAAATACAGACCCTATGTGTCTTATGACTGGACAGGAAGATGTTTCACTTACCGTTTGTCATGGTTTAAAATGTTACCATTTCGTGATTCAATTGATTTCTTTGTACTAGTTACAGAAGATCTCAAAGAGTGTTTTTCAACATTCATCCCTTACAGCATCTTTAACAACATCATTTTGAGTCATGGAAGCAATACATCCAGAAGGATGGAAATACATACGATTCAACTCAATCAGAACATCAACCTGTCTCACTGTTCTCCACCAACAAGTTTAAAAACTTGTTTCATTTCAACAGTTCATAATATCACAAACAACGGGAAATCTATTGTTCTTTACCCTCAAAACAAAACAGAGCAAAATCTATTTATAAGCACATCTACAATCTTTTCTTTTAGCCAAGGTTGGGCTTTCTCACTTGATTCAGATTCAGATATTACAAATGGTTTCATCAACTCCAGCCTTCAAGAAGATTTCATAATGGCAAAAATAGAAGCAACAGGTATGGATAATCCGTTCAAACAAACACATCTAAATCACTCTAAAATGATAGACATAATGCAGAGGTTATTGTTAGAAGGATTAGAAATTTGGGTACCAAAAATATGGGCCAATGAACCACTAGTAACGACTACTCAAGGGTTGATGATTCTTCCTTTCATAAATCCTATTCATCCTTTAGGAGGTTCGCCTTCTTCTGAAGTCAAGTACGAAGCTGTGACGTTTAGCGACAGAGTTGAGTTTTTTCCAGTAGGCGTTGAAGGACTCAAATTTGTTACAAAGCACAACGTTACAAAGCAGAGTTCTTATGAAATGTATAAAAAACCGTATGACACAAGTAGCTGGTGTTTTATTGTTATGGTAACAATAGCAGTCCCATTACTACATTTCATTGTAGCTATACAACTCCATTTGCCTAATGCATTCGTCTTATTCCAGCGTGTTCTAATGGTCAATGTTTCTACACTGTTGCGTGTATCTCCACATATACCGTCCTTCATTACAGCACCAAAAATCAGTAGACTATTCC
The DNA here is from genome assembly GCA_009869845.1 of Pseudachorutes palmiensis. NCBI lineage: Eukaryota > Metazoa > Arthropoda > Collembola > Poduromorpha > Neanuridae > Pseudachorutes > Pseudachorutes palmiensis. The sequence continues at coordinate 38,734 of VNWY01000451.1, read as the reverse complement.
ATACAACAATTGGGATTTGGCTCCTCCTATTGGTTATCCTTGTAGAAGCATATGTAGGCGTTATAGTATCAGACGTCATAGTAGCCCCAGGATGGTTACCTTACTATCAGCAATTTGAAGATTTCGAGAATTTTGTGATCTACGGCCGAAAAGCTTATGATGAGATCAACTTTGGAGAGAAGCTGAATCCAGGTACTTACAACCGAACTCGTATTGGGGACTTTGCTTTCTGTGGCTGCATTAAAGCCAGTGTATCCACGTACAACAAAAACTATGGCTTGCATTACTGTAAAGAAGATCCTTATATTCAGTATGGAAATTACTGTAAGGAAATTGAGAAGGTTATAGAGGGTTACGGTCTAACTAGTTCCGTTCCAGTCAGAGGGGAACTCTCATGTAATTTATTATGGCGGTGTAGGCCTTATAACACTTACAATATGATAGTATCTACTAATACCTCATATAACAAAAAACTGTTTAAAAAGATGCATAATCTTATATTTAGTAAGGACACAGAAGATTATAACTACGAGAAGTTTGGTGGTATACACCGATTTCTTGTAGACACTTACCGAAACATTCGTAATAGTGAGCGAATAGCATTTATGGATGTGGAAGACAGCGTACTTGGATTTGAAGCAATTGCAAACAGGGAAGAAGTAAAGGATGACACTGGACAATTTTATATATCAGCGAAACAATCAGTTTTCAATAGAAAAATAGGATACGCCTTCTATGCATAGCTGGGGTATAAAAACTTATGCAATTCATAAACGATTAGCTGAAACGTTGCATATACTGATCCACAGTGGAATTTACAATCTATGGAGTACTTGGAATGCTTTGATTTTCCCACGTCCTGGTCGAAAGGTGTGGAATGAATATAGGAGGACTGAAACTGACACAGGTCCTAAGCCTTTAAATTTTAAAACAAATATGGTTTCAATATTTGTTATAACGAGCATTACCATTTCAATTTGTATCTTTACTTTCATGTGTGAGTGTGCTTTGAAAGGAATACGATGGGCTAAGAGTAACATAGCACGTGTGCAAACATTTTGGTTAAGACTTAATTGTTGACATAAGTTAAAGCTAAAGGGTAGTTACCAAGTTTAGTGTAAGCAAAAATCTCGACTGCACTATTAAACATCCTCTTTCAATCATAATACGTAAAGTCCAATGAATAAAATTGAAGCTTGTGTTCTTGTGGAATAACAGTTGATCCTGGAATTATTTTATTTTGCTAAGGTGCTCAAATGTTTGCTTTCACTATAATTTTAAAACTATAATTTTTCAATTTTTGTTTCAGTGTGCGCATACGACAATGCTGGAAATTACATCTTGCTATTTTCTGCTTCGTCTAAAGAACGCTCGACATCTTCAAGGTTGGTGATTTTCGTTTCCTTCATCTCCAGAGTCAACCTCGTCATCCGCACTTCCTTTGCCTCCAACAACAAGCTTCCCACCCATGTAGTCTGGAAAGTCATCTTTCGAAATAAGCTTCTCGAGATCTTTCTTTCGAATGAGTTTGACTCTTCCGGCGTGTTCATCCGGAGCCAACTTGATCACTCGTTCAGTCACTGCGGCAAAGAACCTCGGGACTTCGTACAACAACAAAGTCCCTGCAGGGTCAGGAGCATATCGAGTGGTTGCAGTTGACAGCCAGATTCCAATCTGAGCCAAGTCCTTGTTAGCGTACTTCACCAAGTCTCTGATAGCCAAACTCCTGCAGTCGACCACCAAGACATACTTTCCTTTCGTTTCGTCTTCAATTTTCTTGACATAGTACAAGGCCAAACGCTTCAATTTTTCTCCATCCTGGAATTCATAAAATCAAAACTCCTGCTTAATTGCCATAGTTTGTGCTTCTGAGCTAATTCACAACCCACCTTTGAGTTCCTCTTCATAATTTTCTTTGCAGTTTTGTACCGGATGTAAACCGTTGGAAGGCCATTTTTATCCTTGCCTTGATACTGGACCAGAGACAAGAGCTCGGGACTAAACTCCGTTTCTTTGATTTTGGAGATTCCATGCCTCTTGGAAAATCGAAATCCTCCCGTAATAGTTTCCACAGCCGCCATGACATCCAGTTGCTCACGCGTCAGATACCGCTCGACGAAGTAGTCTTCATTTCTGATCCTCGCAATGTCGTTTTCATCATACAAGTCTTTGTTCGCTTCATAAATCTCGAGTACTTTCGAACGGACTTCACCAATGAGAGCTGGCGTTACTTTCAGCGGAGCCATTTTACACTCGTGTTACTTGCTCAGATCACAATTGCGGTAGTGACTGAAAGTGCAAGAGTCACAGCTACTTTTGTTTCATTGAAACCAACACTGAATTCAGTTTTTACTTCATTAATGCCCTACTGAAGGGTGACCGAGTTACGAAATCAAATTACCTCCGTGGGAAAATTTTAGCTTTTAACAAAAAAGGTTGTTTGTAATCCACTTATTATGCTCAAATATATTGTGTTTTGTGCAAGGATTTAATTTTCACGGGAAATTATGGACCCATACTTTTTACATTGCATGAAGGCTATATCATGGCTTTAGTTTTACATTTTCCCTTTTGTTTGGATCAATGACTAATGCGTGGCTTTTATTCCTAAAATGAAATTGAAAATTGAACATGGGAAATCCTCAAACGAGCAAAAACCAGGGAATACTCATGGCCACGTTTAATTTCTTAATGCACTGACTGGACGGGAAATTTTTTACGATGAGTGAAGCCTTTATAATTATTCCCCATTTTTATTTTCTCCAGCGACCTAAACATCACATTGTGTAATCTTCTTATCATTATCTTAAAATTAATTGAATTGGCACAGACATCCAGGCGGGAGAGACCGCAGAAAAGCTTTCTTCCGTAAACGGGTAATAAAGGCTGCCGAAAACGGGGATTGAGATTGTGAGTGTGACTAACAAAGAGTCCCTAATGTTGACCAAAACTGCGACTTTACATTGAAAACTGCCCTTGAAATAGAAAAGCTATCATTTCTACAATCGATTTGAAGCAATTAGGTAAAGCTTATTAGCATGTAACAAGAGAAAATTGACTCCACGCGTCCAATCTTGCTCTAAAATCTTTATTTTTTTCGAAAACTTTTACACGAGAGATGAATGTGATTAATAATTCCATTAAGTTCGAATGGACTAATTGGTTGATCGCAGGATGCTCAAATCCGGACATGCAATCAATTGTTGGATTTCGGGTATAAATACTTTCCGCTCTCAACATGAGTACATCACAAGTCTTCCAAATACTTCCAATTCATTTCCTCGTCGTTGAGAAATCTTCCATTAATCAAAATGAAAGTTGCTCTGATCATTGTCGCCACTTTGGCCATCTTCCTCGTTCTCTCAACCGCTGCGGTAAAGTGGCCACAAACGTAAACTTTATAATAAATTATGACTTTTAAACTTTGTCCAGGCCACCCCAGCTGCTGAGGAATATGGATTCGAACTTGGACAACAAGAGTTTGTAAACGAAGCTGAAGGTAAGCTGAAAGTTTAACTTTGAGTGATTGAATTCAAATTAGCTTTTAATTTAGCTTCCCTCACGAAGACCGATGATTGAGAAGAAGGCAAGGAAGGACGAGAGAAGGAAGGGAGACGGAAAGGGAGGGGATAAGGCTACTGAATAAAAATCCTTTCAGCAATGGAAATCAATTTCAAAATTTAAAATCCGAATCTATTCTCTCTTGAATATTTTAATTAAAAATTACCAATCAGCATTAAACATCAGAGCATGCTATGTTCTAATTTAAATTAATTGCACAACCATGGGGATGGCGTGACTCTACTTGTGACTAAATTACGAATTAAAATGTCGTCAGTTCCGGTAGCCTTGCCAGTGATTCCTTCATATCAGCTAGAATGTAGGTCTGTTGTTGCCCATACTGCAAGGCATTTGTCCAATTCTTTTGAATCCATTGCAGTCAAGACATCAGCTTCTGTATGATGATACCATAAGTAACGCCCATCGTTGCCATTAAGAACGACCGAAGGGACACCGCCAGCAGCCATGTATGCAATATCCGTTGGCATGAACCGCGCCTTGGTTAACTCAGAGAGATTAGCACTCGGCATCAAGTTCCTGATTTCATTGAGGACACAACCAACTTGTGGCTGGCCTGTGAAAATGTAACCCATTGCTTTGAAGCAGCCGTAGTCTGATTCTAGTGCAGCGGTGTAGCTCTGAAGTTCTTTTTGATGTTTCTCCATCCACGCGCCGGCGCCAAAGAGACCTAGCTCTTCTCCTGTCCATAAGACCGTTCGAACTGTACGACGTGGAGTGAGGTCAAGGTAATTGAAAAGATTAATTATCTCAAGGGAGAGCATAACACCGACTCCATCGTCAACTGCGCCTTGACCGACGTCCCAGGAATCAGCATGACCGGACAATAGGACCATCTCACCTGCGCAAAAACACATTTTTAAAAACTATTTTGCCACGGGCGCAATCAAGCTTACTTGGAAGTTCACGCCCAATCAAATCTCCGATAGTGTTTCGAGACTGCTTTGTCCCGCTCTCATCCCAGGTGATGTCAAACTTGAGGAATATTCGGAGCCTCTCGCCTCTGCTGCTCATGCGCTGAATCAAATCTGCATCCTCTGGTGACAATGCTCCAACCGGGATCCTTGGGCTGTTGGGATCGTAGAAAAGTATCCCAGTGTGTGGCGTATTGAGTGACAATGTAGTCATGGTCTTGACGAGGCAGGCGACGGCGCCATATTTTGCGGCTACGCTAGGCGCGAAGAAACCCAATCCAGAAGTTGTAGTAAATACAACAATTTTACCAGCCATCTAAACAGGTTTCAATTTAAATACGTTTAAATACGTTTAAATACGTTCATTCTCACTGTACTTACTGCTTCTGACTGATGCTTTGCCCATGATTCGACACTGTCGATCACTAGGACATCTGCAGTGATGCCTTCCTTTGGAGTTGGAACCGAAAGTCCTAATGCAAGGACAGCCAAGGACTTATTCCTTGGCAAAATCAAATCCGCTCGTCCATCTCCCCTGTAAAGAAGAAATTAAACTTTTTGCATTTTACTACAATTTGAATTAATTAAATGCATACCTCCGCCAATTCGGAACAGTGACGTTCTCTGTGTGAAGATTCTTCAACCCTGCCACCGTCATTTCCCCAATGAGGTAGTCAATGGACGCTTCCAGCGCATCAGAACCAGTCAGACGAGAGCCAAACTTGTCCACGTAAAGGCCCAAGTCCTTGTACGTTTTCCCAAAGAAAGGTCCACCACCTTCCTGCGTCACTTCGAATATTCGCTTAACAGTGGGAGCGTAGGCTTTGATTTCTTGCCGGATGGATTCAGAAAGGGTACAGGAAGTGACATTGAAATTCTGACCCATGCGCAAGTCAGTTGAGGTTTCGTCACCAAAAGTCGACGCTCCAATCTGTCCTTGCTGCAGCTGGACGCCGAGATCAGAAGGAAATCTAATCTGCGCAAGTGTTATGTGGAAAAACAAAAACAAAAAACGAACGCCCTTCATTTTTTTATGTTTAAGTTTAATTTCGAGACTGAAAAGTTAATGATAAAAATCCTTAGGGAATTGTGGGATTTAAGTATGGATTTTAGTTAAACTTTGAATGACGTCTGATGACAAGGAATTAAAATACAAAGAAGAAAAAATTAAAAGTTCGATATGCAAGATTGAGGTTTCGTTGCTTCCATTGTCCAAGAATTGAACTTTCGAGTTAACGCTCCTTTGGGTCAATGCTCATCAATAACAAAATTATTATTTCAGAAGAGAGGTTTAACACTGAAAATTAATGAGTGTGCAAATTCAGGAACAATTCAACTACAACATCAATTCCTACAAGATTAAACTACATAATATGAGCTGAATTAAACAAATCCATAACAAATGGAACATTGAATTGACCAAATCCATAAAGCAATAAAGGGAAAATTGAATTGAACAAATCCATAAGCAAAAACATGGAAAATTGAATTGATGGAGATCCCAAAGTAACAAATGGAAAATGGAATTGAGCAAATCCATAATTAAGTGGAAATTATACAAAGTAAATGCAATTGATACATAGCCAAATGGAAAACAACTTCTGAAAATATCAATGCCAACAGTAAATGAAAATGTTTATGAGATTATCAAACGTGTCCAAAAATAGATTCACCTATCCCTCTCCGTTCATTCGGTGGGGTGTGGATCATTGATCGAGCGGTAGCACAAGTGCTCCATGTATTCTGGTAAAGTGTCCCAGAGAAGGTTGCAGTCCCGACATTTATAGGCGTTTGTCTCCGGAACAAAGTCCCTTAAAGCCTTGGCTCCACGGGTTGAGTCGGGGGCGACGTCATACGCAGGTGTCAATCCTAGGGCAAAAACACCACATTCAGCAGACGAGTGCGTTACAGCAGCAGTTGGTGGAACAACCGCGAATTCTTTTTTGATTAGTGGCTCTTCATCGTCAGAGGAGGACTCCCACTCGGATGAAGCATCTTCGTCAGGCGACTCGTCATCAGATGAAAGCTCAATTTCTTCAATGATTTTAGCAGCCGATGAGGTTCCCAATCGATTTCCTTCCTGGTGGATTTGCTCCTGGAATCCCTGTTGGTCCTGAATTATTTCTTGAATCATATCCTGAAGTTGCTCACGAATTTGGTCCTGGACTGTGCCCGGAGCTTCTCCTGGGACTACTTCGGAAGCATTCGACTGCCCAGGACTACTTTGATATTGTATGCGAGAGAAACCTGTATCGACTTCCACGATTCCAGCTATTGTAGTATTTTCAGGTGCCGAAGGCTCTCCACCTGATGCTTCAATTGGCTGCTGCATAGTTCCATCGCTCGTGGCGGTTGTTCCAAGGAGTTCAGCAGTGGGTGGTGTTCCCGTAATCCCAGTATCAGCTTCAGAAGTGGCGCATTTGTCACGCACGTCAGGAATTTCGCTTGAGGGTCCTGGTAGTTTGTAATATCCAGTAATGTGGCACAGCTCAAAAAGGGATTCAGAACTTTCGGAAGTTGGTGAGTCCGGAGTCGTGGCGGTTTCGGAAGCTGGTGAGTCCGGAGTCGTGGCGGTTTCGGAAGCTGGTGAGTCCGGAGTCGTGGCGGTTTCGGAAGCTGGTGAGTCCGGACCCGGAGTCGTGGCGGTTTCGGAAGTTGGTGAGTCAGGAGTCGTGGCGGTTTCGGAAGTTGGTGAGTCAGGAGTCGTGGCGGTTTCGGAAGTTGGTGAGTCAGGAGTCGTGGCGGCTTCCTGGGTCTCGTCCATTTCCACTGGAGATGTTGGTGAGGCATCTGGAACGGATTCCTAAAACAGGTAAAAAATAAATTATTAATTTACAATTTATTGCAATCTAGATGGTATTCCGCTATACCGCTGAAACTCCAGTAGACAAATCCATCAAAGTGTTGCCTTTGCTGTTGCTCTTTCCTACGGAGAGCGTTGTAGGACGCTGGGGTTGAATTGAACTCGTGTCTCCCATTTCCCCTTGAGGCTGTTGAATCTGCCGCTGAGTGTCCTGGACTTGGTCGTTCACAGTGGTTTTAGAACTGCTACTTTCAAGTGAATCCGTGCTGCCAGTTTCTTCGGTTGATTCCGGACTGTTCATGCTCTCATTTACGTCAATGTGGTGCTTTTGGTGTTTTGTATTCTGTGGTTCGTCACAGTCCTGTGACTTCCGCTTCATCGTCTTCTTCCTTTCAGTGGATACCTTAAAGCCAGTTGGCACAGAGGTTCCAGGTCGACCTTTTCGGGTTAGTTTAGGGTCCAATAGGCTCCTACTTTTTTTGAAAAGGAGGTCTTTTTGCGCATCCTTCGGTACCTGAGACAAAAATTGTAGTGATCATTGAAAGTAATTCTTAGTTTTAAATTAAACTTAAAATAAAACTCACTTCTTCGGAAGGTTCACTTATTTGGCGTGTGGATGATCCTGATGACTCTGATCTATTTGGCTGTCTGAAATTACAATACCGTCCTCGTGAGTCACCAGCGTGGTCGACTTGCTGAGCTTGGGTTGCTAAAATAGGAGCATAGCTTGTGTCCCGCAGATTCCCCTTCTTCGTCTTCTTCTTTGTTTTATCCTTCGTTCCCTCAACAAAAGCCTCCTTCGGGAATCCAATAAGGAAATTAGACCCCTCAGCCGGAGTCATTACATCCTGAGTCAAGTCCCCAATGCCAAATTCGAGACAGAGTTTATTCATTTCAGCCCTATCGGACTTCTCAGACAGTGGAATGTATCCAAGGTAAAAGGCTGAAAGAGATAATCAGGGAAAGATTAGCATAATAAGCATAAGGCGATGACATTCATGCAAGACATGGTGCCTTATTGACTACAAGTTACACAGGAAATGTGAATAATAAAAAATCTGACTTACCGTTGCACACGGCTTTCACAGAGTCCAATTTATGATTTGGGAAGTAGAGTTCCACCTGGTTGTCATTATCCCTCTATAAAAAAAATTATTTTTAAATTAAATCAAGCAGAAGTTGTTGGCATTTTATTTTCAAATGGACTTACACCGGCCACCAGCAGAGAGAAATATGGTGATGACGGAACCATAACAGCTCGATGCACGCAGAAAAATCCATCTTCACAATTGATGCGCAGATCCGCCTTTGATCCGCTCAGTGTGTCATTCTCCTGCTTCATTTTGCGCTGGTCTTCGAAGAATATCGAAATGCTTGAGGAGTCCCCGATAATGCTCGTCTCAGCTGGGGCGCTGTCAGAACGCTTTATTTCAGGCGTATGAGCACGAGGATCATTTCTTCCGGTCGGAGTTGAGGGAATTCGAGTGAATTCTTGCTCTGGACGGTCTACTAGCATTATATCAATTATTGATGAAGACACAAACTCGATCAAATAATTTTGCTAATTTATCGATAAATCATGAATACTTACATAGACCACTGCGGACTGGCACCATACCCCGAGGCACACCCATACCAGTGTAAATGGACCATGCCAATGGGTCAAAAGGTCGTCTGCTGGGTGATCGACCTTGACTGTTTCCTTTCTTCCTATTGATAGCAGCAGTTTGGGCTCCCATAACTTCTTGCAAAGCGGTACTCTTCTCCACCTTTTCCTGGTGACAGGATGTGGAGGTGGACATCCTCTTCTTGATTCCGGGCTTGGGTGCCATCTTGATCTTAATGTCACCAAAGTAGGGTTAATTCCAATCTTCAGAGTATAAGCCGGAACAACCTACCATCCCAGCTTATATTGTATTCATTATGATTCATGACTAGTCACCTTGTTGTGTGTATAAATACCTGTTGATCCCAATCCTTGAAGTTATAAGAAGAAGCTGGTCAGCGACTGGCCTTGTCGATGATTACTGCAAGACTGAAAGGAGACGCGTCCAACCAGTGACCGTCAATAACCTACTGTGAATAACCGTTTCCTTGATTAAAATGTCAATTACCCCCTGCCTTATGTCCAGAAAAAGAAGCTTACCAACCTCGAGGGTCGGCTTCGACCTTCCCTTCCTAGTATTCTATTATTGTTTGTGTTTTGGATGCATTCACACAGTTGCCCACCGGGTGGCTAATCCAACAATCATCGTCCAGCGCCCCTTCACTCATACCCGGGTACTTTCCATCAAATATTTAATACCCCATCCTTACTTCGAAAACTCAAAAGTAGCAGGTCATATTTTATTACACGTAGGATGTAAAACCGAGGAGAAATTGTCGTTGGGTAGGCTTATGTGTACATTTCTTTAAAGTTATTCCAAGCCAACAAGTCAGGTTTTGTCCGCTTGCTTTATGAAGCTCATGTGGGAGATTGCCAATATTTTGAAAGCAAACAAAAAGAACAGGTTTGAAACACATTCAAGTTTCAGAATTTGTCAGGTTTCGAGAAACATGAGAAATATTAGAATGCATTTGATGCTTCTACCTTACGTGTTAAATAGGTGGATATAATAGTAAGTTTTTATTAGTATAACTTGTTAAAACAAGGGAAATACAACCAATTATATGCAGAACCAAAGTCCTTGATTTCATAAAGTTGATTAATTTTCTAGATATTTGGACGAAATTCTGGCTGAATGCATCATTAGATTTTTATTTATGGACAGAAGAGAACCGCGCCGTCGATGAGAAAAGGCCTCGCCGAATGAGACAGCCAGAACCCAATTCGGCGTCGTTAATGAGAAATTAGCGAATCAATTATTCTAATTCTATGGGAATGACCTTACCTATTGACTGAAGGAAGAAGTAGGAATTTTACATGCAATAAACTAACGTTCACCAAAAATCGTTGCCCCCTTCATAAGTTTAATAAAAGTACACGATTGACCTTTTCATTTAAACTCCCAAGTCGAAAAATGTAATTTTATTGTAATTCATGTCATACTTGTAATTAATCATACTGTCGATTTGTGAAAAGCGGGCTATAAGAACCGTAGTTAGCCCTTTCGTCTGTTATAAAAATACGATGGTTGTTTAAGGTTTGACCCTTATAAGACACACGGAATGAGCATTTGGTTTCATCATGACATTAATAATACACCAACGCTGCCACAACTAATCCCTAATTAAAAATAGCTACAGGGTTAAAGAAACCAAACTAATGGGAGGATATGTCAATCTAGGTACAATGGAGAGAGAGGTCAATTCACAAAATATACAGAAATTAAGTATCCAATCCGAGTTACCGCTGAGATATCACAAAAGTTATCAAAGTCAATGGTAAACACATCACCTTTTAAAAGTGGTAAATTGTGTGCGTTAATTAAACTAAAAATCAGAATATGGCTGCTCCGTATAATTAGAAAAATACAAGCAGCAAGAAATCCCAAAATAATCAATAATCCTGTCCTAATACGTACAATGTATCGCATCGTCTAAAACCAGTTCCTAAAAGTCATTTGATCGTCAATAATATAATTAATCTTCTTCATCTGAATTTGCACCGCTATTGGCCAATGGAAGTGTAAGGGCGGTTGACGTGGACGTAGAGGCTCCGCTCGTTGACCCACTTGACCCGACTTGGGCTTTGGCTCGCAGGGACTTTGGCCCTATGGCGTTTTTCCGTTCATTCTTCTTGGATCTGCCAGTACCGAGTACTCCCGGGAGTTCGGAAATGTCCCTGATAATAAAGTCTGGCTGTATTTGACTGTCCTTGGTCAATACCTCTTCGGAGTCGAGTGGGAGCCAGACAGTGATCCCAAGGTCAGATGCTAATCCTCCTTTGATATCAGTGTCAAGAGAGTCTCCAACTACAAGACATTCAAAGGGCTCCAGCCCCAGGGACGAACAGACTGAGTGGAAGATCTTCTTGTCAGGCTTTTCACAACCCACGTCTCCGCTTACAACGATAGAGTCAAAGTACTCTTCCAAGTGTAATTCACGGATCTAAAACAATGGAGAAGATTAACTTTTCCTCCCACACTTCGACCTTCCAGAAATAACTTTTAGGATGATATTTTCAAGTACCTTTTCCCACTGGGAACGTGACGGACCATTTGTAATCAGTGCCAGTTGGTATTCATTCCGAAGGTTACGTAGAAGTCCAAGGGTTGACTCCTTCACAGCTAAATTCCGATAGCGGAGTCGCTTCCATTTGCCATGAATCTCCTCTGAAAATCCAATCACACCAGAATCATTAACACTTCACTCAGAATCCCTAAAATGGCCTTGACTTTTTATAGTTGTTTTTACCAGCAAATTCTTCGTATTCTTGGCCCAATGCGTTGACCCAGAGAAAGAGTCGCCAGTCGTTAAGGCTCATCCGAGGATTCTCAACATTTCGACGGAAGCGACGTAGAAAAGTCTCCGAAGCTTGTCGAGCTATCACTAATGGAATCTCGAATTCACGATTGATCTTCTCAGAAATCTAAATTAAAGATCAAATGGAATTAGTCAAGACTTACATGAGCGGAAAAGATCATCAAGTTTAGAAGGGAATTTTCATCAATAGTTGAATGGGAACTTTTATAAATCTTTTACGACGCCGGTGAAAATGGATGAAATTAAACGTTAATCACCAACTCAAGGAAAATCGTAAATGAAAAAAGTTCAAAGTTCAAGGCAGGCAACTTGATGTTTGATCGGTTACCTTCACCTCTTGACATCCGGATATTCCCATCCGCAGTTGTCAAATTCTTTTCTGTCGACGACCATCGTCAACTCTGCAAGAATTTACAATCGAGTAAATCCCAACCAAAAGTTAAACACAAAAACAACAAAATGGAAATCTACCCCAGGACATTAGGGAAAAGTGACTTGACCCGTCAGGTCACCTTTCGTGGCACGCTGAGAAACTTAGTGAGAAATGAGGCTCCAAGAAGTTTTTAATTTTATTCAACGCTTTTAGTTTTGAAATTATAACCAAATTAATAAAAATTAGTTTCAAGTATTTGAAAAACAGAACAAATTGGAGTATAGATAAAACTGGGCTAATTTCACGGTCTTTTGGTATAGTTTGACAAAATGCAGCTGAACGAAACGTGATTATAGTTTGCTAAACTTTAATTTTAACAGAAGGACATCCTGTGTCAACAGAAATCAATTTGACATTTGACAGATTACAATTAACAATTGAAACACTCAACACTCACATGCAAAAATTGAGGAAAAAGTAAAGTAAAAGTTAAATTTTTAGGTTTTGACATCCAGTGCTTTCTTGAGTGTGCGAAGATGATGACTCGTAGCGAGTGCAGCGCCCTTTGACCTAATGATTTTACCCGATTTCTCCCCACCCTTGAGTGCAGCTGCTAGAAACTCTTCATAAGCCGCTAGCGTTGGTCCGTCGATAGAGTTCTTATACGCCTTTGAAATGTTGGTAATAAGTGCTTCCAGGAATCCACTTTCGGCGACAAAGTCACCCAGCCATGGTAGTGTTTCCATTAGCGCTCCCAGCGTGGTGAGGCTGAGAAACCACATTTCCTTTACGTCTGTCCACGAGGCACGGTAGTTTGAGGTGAGAATTAGTGTCACAGGGCTCTGTGACTCATCAGCTTGATGAGCATCCCAGACGAAGCGGACGACAGACTGGCCAAAACGAAAGACCCCGTTGTCACTCCCACTAATGAGTAAGGAAGACTGGAATTCTTCCTCTGGTGATAGCTCCACGTGTCCTTCAACTCCTTTCTTGGTGACGTGAAAGAGCAGCAAAAGTCCAAGGCCGGCAATGTTCGATGCCAGAATGAGTTCAGTTTCCAGATTGGTGAGGGTGGGCATGGCACTGAAGGCCCAGCGCATCATTTGCTGGAAAACGGGACTTGCATTGACCACTGATTGGTTGTGGACTCCGACGTTGATGAACAAGTTGCATGTATTGATTAGAACCGCCCTTAGCTTCACTTGGTTTAGCTCTAGCTCTTCAATGTTCAATTCCTTCCCTTGGGCCTGACCTTTCTTCTGCTTCTTGAATCGACCTTTCTTCTCAATCAGTTCAGAAATATGCTGATAGACGGACCAGTTGTGGGACAAGAATCGAAACAAAAGTTCATCTCCTTTGGCATTGAGGAGGATCCCGGCACCTTCTTCAGCAGCGGTTAAAATGCAAAGTGCCGGAAGGAGGAGGCAGAGCAGCTCAGGAAGAAATGGGTCCGTTGATTTTCCCATCTCGACTAGTGCCAAGGTCTCCGTGCTTTGATTCAGCTCTGCATCCTGGTAGTCTTCAAAAGCGAGGCCAAGTACGAATGGTAATAATTTGTACATTTCCTCTCGCAGTGTGGCACTTTCCTCAGCTAACCAAGCACCGAGACAACGGACGGATGCAACTGCCAATACTTTCTTCTTGGCGTCCCAGAATTTTGGATTCTTTGCTGACTCCTTCTGGAGGAGATTCAGAAAAGAAAGGATCGCTGACGCACCGCCCTTCAGAGAAGCGTACAGTTGCTCCTTTTGTTTGTCATCTAAAAATTCAAAGTGGTTCCCAGCCATGAACGTAATGGTGGTGGTGATTATTCCGTAACAGGAACCGATCAGATCCTCTTTTGGTAGGATTTTGTCCAGAGTCCTGTCTTCAAGGGTCATGCGTAACTCAATGCAACTCAAATTGACAAGGAGGACGAGGAACTGGTAGGCTTTGGAGCCTTGGCCTTCTGACGTCTTCAGCATCCAGTCAACACCCAGAGTAGTCAGCATAACGGAAGCCAATTTCAATGCTGGGTTCCGCTGCTTCTCGCTTATTTTTGAAGAGAGGATGTCAATAAGCCCTTTGAGAACGGAACTCGGCCAGAAAGCATTTTCGACCAGTTCCTGGCTCATATTGTAAGAGTTCATGAGGCTGGCCATGACTTCGCATAGTTCGAATTTATGGTCTGATTGCTCCACTTCAAAGTGGAGAGAAATCCGATCCATCAAAGTGTTGAAATCCTCAGTTGCACTTCCCCATACTCGACTTCCGAGCAGTCTCGAAGCATTCTTGAGAATCCCAAGTACTTCGTCCACATCGAATTTCGTATAGATGAAAATGAGTTTAGGAATTGCTCCAGTCTTGACAAGAGCCTCGCTTCCTTTTTCAGTTGTGGCCACAGAGGTGAGACAATGGTAGGCTTCATTGGTCACAACAAGCATCTCGTCACCATCATCATCCGCTCCTTTTGCTGCATCCTCAACTAATTTCAATAAGATGGGGACAGCTTCGAGCATTTCCGGAGACTCGGCGATGCTCGGTTCAGAGCAGAAAGTGGACAGAATGGAGAGGGCGACGGACTTGTAAAGGAGGCTGGGACAGTCAGGTGATGACGGATTGTTCAACAGGCGAAGGAGAAACTTGAAGCCAATGGCGTTGAAAAGGGCTAGCCGATTTGGCCTGTCGAGATTAGGAGCTTTGACAATTTTCGTGACGAGGAACAACGCGGCCATTTTTTCGGTGTCATTCTTAGCACTCTGAAGAGCACCCACACACTTCTCAACACCAGGATCCAATTTGGCAGCCATCTACATCAAATCACAATTTAACGATCAATTTACTTCTTAATTTAAGTTTTATAAGGAAATTGATGGTCAAGAGTCATTTAGGAAATTGAGCTTACGTTTTAATTTCAGCAAAGTTTCACTGTTGCTTGATAAATTCGGCTTACAAATTCCGGAATTCGATTTGATCCTGTTCAGCCGGTTTTCCGCTGCAGAAAGGAAACTTTATCGGTCGGAAACCAAAACTTTCTGGCTTCTAAACTACCATTGGGGGAGTTTATTTCGGGTGAATTTTTAGTCAGATTATTTTTAGATTTTAGAAGATGCAAAAGATGCATACACCACCACCACCACCACGTCTGCTCCTATTATCACTGGCTCATTGAATTTGCTTAAACTTTTCTCTCCTCGTCTCGAAAAATGCTTCAGCATTCATAAAAAGTAAAGTTTATGCCAATCCGGAACTGACTGACACCCACTCAACCTTCATACGTAAGCACCCGTCATCCCGCCTTTGGAGCCCTGATTATGTCAAACGGATTTTGGCTGACATGTGGAATTGGCATAAAGTAGACCACCTCGATTTTGCATCTATTCCAATTCCCAGAATATTCACCAGCTGCTCTACTTATGGAACTAGGGCATATCTGAAAATGAACAAGTCACACTGGACTTTTGCTGACCAGCACAAACCCATTCATTCCAGAACTAAAGAATCATCCATTCATCCAGCAGAAAGAAAGTTAAAGTCAAAGTTGGATAGGCCAAAGAGCAAGGAGTCACACGACTCACAAGGATAAAATATTTATGTTTCGGTGGAATAATTAAGCATTCATCCTGCTCAAGATTAGGAAGAACGATTGTGGTTGGAAACAAGGTTATAACGACGGAGCCGCCGCCGCAATCACCTCTTAATCAAATTGCGTCTGTAAAAATCCTATCTGGTTTCGCTTCAGCCATGACACGAGCTTAGTTTCGAGCTAATTAAAACTTCAACTTCCTCCAGAAAAACGATACCCTTGACGTCGCGTCAGTATCATAAAAGTTATCCATGAAAATGCACGTGCACGAGACACATTCAGGGAGCAGACTAAAATTGCTCAATTTGCAGTTTCCAAACAGCGTTTGTCATTGATCAGCATGTGGTGATTTTGAAGACGTGCATTGCTCATCCCCTGGGTAGATTTGACATTGAAATATCCTTCTTCAAGGGCAGTGACAGGCCCGTGCCCGTGGCGGCTTCCGGATGGAAGCTAAACAAGCCGCCATGACATGTGAAATTCCCAATGCTCCTTGCCTATCCCTTCCATTTCATGTCTAACCCAGAGTCAATCTATCAAACTTTCAAAGGAAATGGTAAGGGTGAGGCCGATGGAAAAAGAGTCGAGTTAATGGATATAAAATCGATAGCCAAAGTTATAAAACCATGTCTCCCGTGACCTAAACATGACAGCCAGGAATCGACGGCGTGCGTGGGAAAGCAATTCTTGCTAAATTCAACAAAAGGAGAGGGTATATAGAGGTTATAAGGAGCAATGCTCTTGATACTGTAATTAATCACGTCTGTCTCGATTAATGTGATTAATGGAACAAAAGTCAATCATAGTCTCACTCAGAGGTCATGGACGAACATGATTGTCTTAACTAACCTCAAAACTGAACATGACCTTACTTAAACCCGACAATTTATCTCTACCTAACAATTAAACGTGACTAATTGACCACCAATTCCCAAAAATTGAATCAATAATTCACATTCAAGTTGGGACCATAGACGTATTTGGTTACCTTTCCCCTGGCCAAATGTCAATTCCTATTGGTGTTTATGAGTAAAACGGAATTGCAGATCCAAATACACCAAGTTTTAACTAATTAATGGTTCAATTAATCCCTAATTTTGAAACTCAAAAATCGATAATAAAAAGAGTGAAAAAAATGAATTTTTCAGCACATGGAAATTGCCTTCCCGCCATGCCCTCAAGGGAGAAAAATCTCACCTGAGCTTTCATTAAACAATTAATTTTTGATTTTAATTGCTACCTTTTGATTTGTTAATTTAATCATACCGTGGATGTTCAAGTGGATAGAGTTCATTGTCAATTCTTATCAGGATTTTATTATTCGATTTTAATTACGCGTTTTCCGGCTATTCTTTGGCTAGCAACAGGAGCCAGGAGCATGAATTGAACACGCGTTCTCAAATGTCAATGAAACCTTAACCGCACCAGGATAATTAAAATTAGACAATTAAAATGGCAAAAGACAATGGGCCGTTTACTGTTTAAAATTAGCTTAAATTTCAGCCAAATGTAAACATGCTGGTCAATTAAAAGCTTTTCTAGACGTAGTTACGCAGTAGAGAAATAAAGCGGAAGTAAAGCAATTCCAAGTATTCAAAGATATTCTGACGCTATACGATGATTAACATTATAGTCCATGACCTGGTGAAAGGTCAATTAAGATTTGATCACCATATACTATGGAAATTGCAGTTTTCCTACAAGTATAACCTTACAAGTATAAGGAAGCGCATTTGACCTGAAAAACTAAAAAAATAAGGCCATTTATCCAAAAAATGTTACCTAATCAAAAACTAGGGAAATGGGTCAACCTCGTAACATAATCGGCATCCCAGTTTTCTTCCTGCAAGAGTCACACACGACTCCAGCATTCATTTTATGATTTGTTGTTTTTGTGCTTTCCCCAGGCATAAATAAAAGTTAAGAAGGAAACGTTATTTATGCGTTTATCCCGTTTGATGATTTTCGAATCCATTTTTTTAAGGTTTTTTAAGCTTACCTTAAGTGCTGTGAGGTCATCTGCCTTGCGTGTGGGGATGAGCGTATTGTCAAGGTCAAAGAGGATTGCTGAGATCCTATTGGCTGGTGTCTTTAGGCGACTGGATGCGGAAGACGTATTTGTAGTCGCCATATGATAGAGGCCAAATGACCGTAGACTGGAGAGGTCAGTGGGTAAGTAGAGCACCGTAGAAGTAGCGTAGACCTTTGCGTTGATGGTCCTGGGGATGAGTGGATCGATGAAGCTTCGAAGTGAAAGTCCTTTGACCAATTGCATGCAAGTTTGTTCCTTTCACCACCAGTGGCAAGTTGCTTATGAACTTTCCACAGCACAGACCAAACGGATTTAAACAGAACAAGGCGAGGAGGCGACGCGGAGCAGTTGCAAAATGTGCAATGGAAAAATCCAAATGGAAATCCTCACGCGCAGCGATTTCCCCAGTGTGCCCTAAGAGAGGCTCCAAATTAACCGTGTGTCTGGTGCTTGTGGTGGTCTATCGTGTGGTTTAAGTTGTTTCTCAAGTAGCATGTTGTTGGCATGGGTCAATAACTCACTCTCACGTCCTTCTACTTGACCTCGTTAGAAGAATGACCTGGAACAATAGGATTTATACCTCTTTTCGAAATCCCTTTCGTTTCCCATAAGAAGGGGAATTTTCCTCTTTTGTTTACTTTTACAAGTCTAAAAGTCAGAAAATTAACTGTTATTCCTTTCTAATGTAGCACATGGCAGTGCGTGATTAAAACTGCTGAAACATGCTACTTGTAGAATTTAAAAATGATACGAACTCCTATAATCTTTGACCTCTCGAAATGTTTAATCTAACTTGCGTCATGCAGTTGGTTTACGTCTTTTGTTATGACAAGTGACACGCTTCTAATCCTTAGGAGAGTCATTAAGATAATTTTAATTTTAATCTTCCTGTCATTCATATTCTTTTTTAAGACTTTCAAGCAAAATACTATAATTAGTCGTAGCTTTTCAAAACAAATTAGAAAGGGGTTTGTACTATACAAGGCTCAACAGCTTCAAGCTTTCAAACTTTTTTTTGTTTTAAATTTTCTTATACATTTTCATCGCCGATATTCACTGCTACATTGTCAATCCCTTTTTGTTCTGTTTTCTTTTTCTTCTTTGCGTCCCAATCCTTCCTTGTTTTAACAACCTCTGGTGGCTTCAATTCAATCCCTAATAAAATATGCTGTGCTTCTTCCATTGATTTGTCAGCCCAGTCGGCAGCGGTGATTGGTGAATGGGGAGAGAGTGGAAAATTTTCATTTGAAAGTAGCCATGACTCAATCTTGTCATCCGGAGGATGTGAAGTAAGGGAGCAGAGCTCGTTTCGAATGACGTAGCAGTAATCATCTAATGGCTGATGAAAGAAATTTAATTCGTTTATATGTAATATTAAATTTCACTTGCGCATGCTTTACCAGATCATTTTCATCGTATCCAAACGGGTCTTCTAATTCCAGGGCAATGGACATTATGCCAACGAAGAAGAAAGTTCCAAAGATGACAACGGGCACAGTCCACCACCCAAGAAGGCCAAGGAGTTGAAACGGAAGGGCCAAAAGGTAAATCCAAAATGACTGGGCCAAATGCGATGCGTAGCAAAGAGGCATTGGCGTCCGCTGTAGACTCTCTAGATTTGACAACATTCCTTCCAAGGCAGTTATCCCTAAAACAAATGCAGTTTAATAACAAAGTTTTTTTTATTTGAAATAGTAGTTAGTAAACCGTAGTTAAACCCCCATGTCCAAAGCGTCGGTTGAATTTCCGGATGTTTCTGGAGTATGTGCTTAGACGCAAAGGTCATAGCATAGATGAACTCCTGTGGGATATTTGTGGGAGGTTTAAATTCACAGGCAACATGGCGGTCAAACTTGGACAAGACTCTTTTAGTCGGTAGACGCTTCGGTCGATTCGCAAATTGTGGCAGAAATTTGGTTCTACTGCGCATGTCCTTTTGATCGTAGTCGTATTCTTCCCTTAAATAGTGCTTGAGAGAGTAGCAAAATCCATCGAGTAAGTTAATAATCGTTTTCTTCTCAACCAGGTCCTGCGCTGACTCAGTAGGGACCAGAAGCCAAACCGCTTCGGCCATTGTCCTTACTGTTTTCTTCAGAGTAGCGAATGTGACTCTGCCTTCATTGTATCTTGCGATGGAATTGTTAGCACGGAAGCCAAGTAGGAGGCTAATGATAATACCCAAGATCCCAACAATGTTATTAAAGAGACTCAATTTCTGGACGTGGAAGTGAATAAGGCTGATTCCAACGGCGTAAATTGTGTAGAACAAAACTGTCCAAATAATACGACGAATAACAGTGCCTTTCACAGTTAGAAAATAAATTAAAGAATTAGTTTCAAATTCAAATCCCATTTTGAATAAAAAAAACACAAATTCACTTGCACGCTCACTCGATGAAGATGCGAGAATGACGAGAAACTCCATGAAACAGAGAAAGAATTTTAATTTTTGAAACCCGTTTTATTTTAATTGCAGTACAATGTCAGGCTTTGGCCTTGCAAACGGGCTCACCTTAAAATTTTATTTCTTTGATAAAAACAAGTTTTTGTTTATTGATTCTTCTGCCATTGGAGTGAATAACAAACCTCACGAAAAAATATTTTTCCTTTTATGCATTATTAGAAACAACTGAATTGGCCCTAGATGGATTTCTTTTGGCCTGTTTTTTAGAACGCTTTTGACCCGTCTTTTCCCAATCTCGACGACTTCTTTCTGCAGGCTGGGGGTCAAATCTCAGCGTCTGAATTACATTCCTTGCTTCATGTAATGATTTCGACCCCCATTCTTCAGCACTGATTGAATCATAAGGAAAGAGCGGTTTATTTTCACCAGAGTGAATCCAACTACCAAATTCTGAGGTCAAGTCTGCCGAAATTTGGGCAAGTTCCTTTCGAATTGTCCAACAAAAATTGTTCAGTGGCTGCAAAAGTTGAAATTAAAGCACTCCTTTCTGAAACTATTCAAAACTATTCAAAACTATTCAAAGTTTACCAAATCGTTGTAATCATAGCCAAACGGATTTTCCATTTCTTCAGAAATGCTGAGACATCCTTCGAATGCAAAGAATGTAATAGCCAATGTGGGAATAGTCCACCAGCCAAGACCAGAGACAATTTGAAACTGTAAAATTCCAAAATGTACCAAATATGGTTTCAAGGATGCAATTTATTATTTACCGGCATGACGAGGAGGTAAACCCAGAACGCATGTGCCAAATGAGAAGAGTAGCATACTGGAATAGGCGTCAGACGAAGTGTCTCCATGACACTCAGGATCCTCTCCAGCGACGAAATTCCTACGAGACCCATTTAACTTAATAAGGTTATTTGACGTCTCAAACCAATTAGGCGGATGTGTCGTGTACCTGCTAGGAGTCCATTCCATATGACTGCGTTGATACTCGGGTGAGTGTCACGACATCCTTTGACGTATATATTCAATTGGTAAAGAATTTCATTCGGGATGTTTGTTGGCGGATGGAAACTGGAAGCTAAACATGGATCTAATTTTTGCTTTAGAACGAGCGACTCTGGACGAAGTGCAAACTGAGGAAGGTGCTTGACGAACGGTTTAATGTCGTCTTCTGTTCCTCCGTATTCTTCACGGAGGTAGTGCATCAGGCTGTGACAAAATCCATCAAGGAGGTTAATGGCACTTTTCTTGGCTATCAGCTCCCTGGAAGTGTTGCCCGGACCAAAGATCCAAATAGTCCGGGCCATATTTCGGACTGTGTTTTTCAAAGCAGTCCATTCCCTTCTGGCATCGCTGTATCTAAAAATAAAATTCCTTAAATAAATTCTGATTCAAAGACTTAAAGAATTAAAGGGCCTCACTTTGCATACGCTGAATTTGTCCTGAAACCAAGTAAGAGGGAAATGATGATCCCGAGGACTCCGATAATATTTGCAAAAATTTCAATTTTGAAAAATTGGAAGTGGACCACTGTGATTGCAATAACGTAGAGCGTGTATAGGATTACTTGAATGTAAATGTTCCTGATTACAGTTCCTTCGAACCTCGCGAACAGTGCAACTTGCTCCAGGTGAAATTCAAACAGCATTTTTGCCCTGTTTGCTAAAAAGTTTGCTGAAAATAAGTTCTGGCTGTGAGTCCAGAGACGTGTGTTCCTTAGCGTAGAATTCAGGCAAAACAGTTGAAGACCACAGGAACCAGTTTCTCATCATTCAAGTATTCAATGAAAAACTTTGTGATAAAAACAAATCAACGCATGACAGTCAAAATCGATGCACAAAATGAGAATGATATGGGAAAACGATTTAAATTCCTGAATTCATAAATCCCAAAATTGTTGCTAATTTTTTTTATATTTTTATTTCAAATTATCGAGGTATCTGTGAACGGTACATTTCGTGTAAACCTTGTAACTAAGTCAAAGCAAGCTTCTGGTTGGTCCGTCATCGCCATATGTCCTGCATTCCGTAAGAAAACGTAAGTCAGATTTTTAAGTTCCTTGACATATCCGGCTGGATTTGGAGTTTGGCTCAACGTCTGTTCCGTAATCCATTTTCTTCTTGGCTTGCCCCTGAACTCTTCCGCTCCTGGCCAATTTAACTGCTGAATTAAACTTTCTACAGACGAGAATGGAACGACGATATCCAGTTGACTGGCTAGTAGCAGCACTTTGTATTCATTTTGTAAGAGTTCTTCTAGTTCTGGTTTTGCTGATTTTGGGAAATCTTCAGCAAGAGATGAGTACACAGTTGCCTTGGCTTCGCCGAAGCTGGACTGTCGAAGAGTTCCAATGTGGAGGGCTTCCCTTGCATCGTCAGTCTGGAGAAATCGACGGTAGTAGTAATAGTGAGGAGCATACGATGACTCCATTAGGTTAGTTGTGTTTGACAATCCAGTCAGTTCTCTGAAGAGTGTTGGGATTTCTAGAGGGAAATCAATTAGAGTTCTTTGCATAACCTAAAATAAAAATTAAAAGTTATAAATATACAAAAGGAATCTTAGTTTTTACTTTGAAAGCTTCCAGCCAATTATTTTCTAGAATTAAGGACCGCATCAGCTCCAGTTCATTCTCCAAAGCGTCTCTGCCAAATTCATCGACGAGACCAAAGTTGTACAAATGATTTCCCCAATTCAGCTGCACGAAGGGGTCTGTAAAGGGCGAGCCAATCAAAATGCCGCTCAGGTTTATAACTTTTCTTCCTTCAGAACTATTCCTTGCAGCCGTATTCTCACGATGTATTTTGCATCCGAGGGATGGAATAAATTTTCCTGGATTTAGAAATATTCAGAGTAAAATAAAATTAAATAATAATAAATTAAAATCAATTTAACCGGCATAAGATTGGCCTCCAATGTAAAATTCGTTTTTCGAATATTCCCAGAAAATGATGAAAAATTGTTGCATTGCTTCGTATAAATTATTTGATGTTTCGCTCTGGTCTTTTGAATAACCTTCAGGAGAATCTGTGTAGCTGAAACCTGAAGAAAGATTTTAATTTGAATTTGATTCACCGTTGTCACCATTACCTGCACCAACTGGATTGTCCATGTAAATGACACTATGGTTTCTAGTCCAATTAAATTTTTCACGTAAGTGAATCTTTCCTTCTGAATCCACAAAGTAAGGACCGTGCTCATTGAATAGTCCGATTAACGATGATGAACCTGGTCCACCTTGGAGCCAAAGCATAACAGGAGCATTCAGTGGGTCCTCCTGTTCCAAATATTTAAATCCAATTTAAAGTCAACAATTAAAGCCACAATGTTGAATGACCTGAGCTGGAAAGAACCAGAAGAACAAATTGGAGTTAAATTCAGCGTTAACAGTCAAGAATCCGCTGTAGCTTTCCAGCCTATCTGGTTCCTCATTTCCCTGCAGTGTCACTCTTGCTTTCTCCCGCCCTTCTAGCACTGAATTTGCTTTTATAAATGGCGTAAGATGAAGTCCTTCTGTTTGATAATGCGTTAAAGTCTCCATTCTTGCTAAAAATTCAGCAACACTTTTACTGCCTGGGGTGGAACTTTTGTAGCAGTTTCAAAACTCGATTCGAGTGAAAATGGGCTGATTAAAGAATCAAAGAGACAGAGAGTAGCTCAGTTTAACATAAGTCAGAAGTGTGTATACTGGCCTGTGCTATCTATTTTGAGGTTTTTATTTGATAATGTTACAAGCAGCGAAATAGAAGTAAGCTTTCCGATTAGAAAAACCAACACGTCAGTAGTATATTGCATATCCCGCTAAATTGGGCTAAAATTATCCAGGGTCATTGCGTCTTGGAAGATGAAAACTGTGACAAGGCGGACTATAATTGGGGGAAGGCAAAATATAATAAACATAGTAAACTCTCAAAGGATTTATTCACGTATTTATCACACGCCATGGATAGCCCTAGTTCTGAAATGAATTAAAACTAAAATTTGATATGAGCTAATAAAACATTTGGCACATGAAAATCCGTGTTTTAATTATCTTTACTCTGGCACTTTCCACTCCAATTTGAACAGGAAAATAAAGTTTTCAGTTAATGGTTTTGTTCTAGCAACATTTGAGCCAGGGCGCCGGAAGCATTGATGATTCCATAGCCAGCGGCGTTGTTTGGGTATGTCGTTTCCAGAATGTCCCCGCAGTTCCCGCCAGTAGATGGCACTGTCTGTTTTGCACTGTTAAAGATATACCTGGACACTTGCTCATAAGACAGTTTGTTTCCGTTGCTCAGCAACAAGGCAATCACTCCGGCCACATACGGTGCTGCCTCTGAAGTTCCCCTACTTCCAAATACCATTGCATCATCATGTTCGTGAGATGAAGATGTAATGTTGACCCCTGGAGCAACAATGTTTGGCGTCAGAGCTCCAGTCCAGTGGCCAGGACCAAATGCACTGAAAAAGGCCATTTTGCTATTTGCATCCACTGCTCCTACGGCGAAAATAGGTCCGCCTTTATTCGCTGGGTAGATGGCACTACTACAGCTTTGCCCTGAGTTCCCATTGGCAAATACGGGGATAATACCAGCGGCGTGCCATGCCTCGAGAGCATCGTCAAAGAAAGTCTCTTCTGTCGAACCTGGACCAACACCCCAGGAATTGTTCACAACGTGCGGAGCACTTTCGCAATCCGGTTCGGTTCCATTGGCATGTGTTGGACAGAGCATAAATTCGGCACACTTTAGTACATCACTGATCATGTTGTCTTGGAATTGAGACCCACATGCAATCCACTGGGCATCTGGTGCCATTCCGAGACCATCGCTACCTACTGCACACCCAGCTATTATGGTGCCGTGGTTGATCGTGTCGTAAGGAGTCTCTTTTCCGTGCGTAGCATCCAACCAGCCTCGCTCTTGGCGGAAGTTCTTTATTAGTCGCTTATGGGTGTGGCGAACTCCGCTGTCGATGATACCAACGACGACGCCTTTCCCAGTGTAACCTTGTGCCCATACTTCCGGTGCCCCTACCATTTTAACAGGCCATTGAATTTCTTCTTCCGAAAATGTGTTGGGCAGTTTAGTGCCAGTTGATGAAGTAACCAGAGCCGGAGTCATGTGATCTACTCGAATGCCCTTGACTTCTACCATTGTTGCCAGAGAAGCTATAGCCTTAGCAGTGACACCTTTAACTGCAATCTTGTTACTAATCCAGAAGCTCCTGAATTCAAGGTGGTTTGTAGCTAAGAACTTGATGACGGGTTTCTGTGAAACTTTTGTAAGGCGTTGGAGTGTAGTGGCTGTCCCCTTAATGCGAGCGCCACGCGAGGAGAATGAATTGTATTTTACAGAACGGAGAGCCGACACTGTTTCAGTTCGCATTGAAATTATTATATCGACGGATTCTTTAGTTTCGAGGGCTTCGTAGACACATGGAGAAATTACGGACTTTGCAGGCCCGGCAGAAATTGACGCCAAAGTCACAGTCAACAAAAATAAAATTGTTTTCGACATGGTGTATTTAGTATTTTTGCAGAAAATGTACTAGTCGTGTAAATACATGGAGATTCACGGTTTAAATGTAAATGCTTTCGGATGCGCTATCACAATTTCGTTATCTCCAGGCACACAATCAATTGACCAGTTGGAACAATATCAAGGGTGGAATGTTTATTGTGTTCCAATTTCTGAAGAAATTGAATCGGGTTTACCCGATTTCAGATAACCCTTTAGTGGATTTTCCAGTATTCCCTATAACCCTGGAATTCCCTAATTAAACAAGCGTTAATCAAATATTTTGTGCCATGAGTCTAAAACTGTGATTTTAAGATAGTTATTTAGATGCATGCAGTGCTGATTCTTATATTTTACACACCCATAAATTAATTCATTTCTTGCGATATAATTTTCAAGTTTTCCCTTTGAAAACTTAGCAGCAGGCGATTTGAGATAAGGATTTGAGTTTGCAGTTAATTACACAAACTGATTGATACCTCGAATTCGGACTGGGTCCTGTGTCCGGGACCGAATTCGAATAATTTCATTCTAGAGGTTTTTTATGACACGGAAAGAAAGCTCAAGTTCAACTTAAAATTCAAAATTTGGGGCACTTATTTAATTCATTAAAACTTGTCATGTTTATGAATTATTAACTCATTTTCTGGTGGCCTTTCGTGACATGCCGAATCCAATCACATTTAGAGGCTGGCTCTTTCGAGACGATTGATTCATCTAGAGCTCAGTTGAACTTGAGCAGCCATACCCAAAGTATAACAATTTATAAGAGCAATAATGCAACTAACTGAATCTAATTTCGTGGTTCCTGATAACAGCAATGCCACTCGGATACTCGTGGCAGTCTCCATCTCCTTCGTACGACTCCATTGAACTAGATTCGTTCTTACCACGCATTGCACAATGCTTTACAAACGTCATTTTCTACCATTCACTCGACTTCATTTCACCACCGTTTCCAATTTCAATTTCTGAACCAAGACACGAGTACTACCAACAGGCAGTGGATAATGGGACGAAGGATTTTATAACCCGCCAACCCAGGTTCCACTTGAAGCAAATACAATGTCTTACAGTTCTACTCGTTTTTGCAAAGCGGCAGAATCAGGTCCAGGATGGACTGTGGTACATTCAAAAGTATTGGCAAGGGCCCAGTCTCCTTAGGCCAGCACCTATTGCTGGAACCGTAGAAGCCAAAGTAACTGGGGAACCTGAAATACTCCTCTTCCCATCCCTGATTCAAATGCAAGTGGTAATGTCACCAGATTCATCAAAAATATCTGGGCCATGGAGAAAGCCTGCGAAGGGATATAGCTACATGGGAATAGTATTGATCAACTTAAGGCATTCGAACCCGATTTCCTCAATGATCACAGCGTCTATGGTTTCAAATGCTCAGTTTGCGTTTCTACTCTACCAGGGCGGGCTGTCTTACGAAGAAATAAGCTTCAAATCAGGTGAAATACTATAAATTACAATACATAAATAAGTAAGTGTTTTTAAAATCAAAACTTTTTTTGATGGTTTGACTAAATACCAGTTGTGGATTTGAGCAAAACAAGAATTTCTTCGTTTGAAAATTAAAAAAATATTCTTTTAATTATCCGCTTTGATTCATTGACACCACTTTTGTTTTTAGAAAATGTTTTACCCAATCGCAGTAGTCACTGTATACTTCATCTTCTTTGCTGACGAACTTAACTAAACTTTCTTTTGTTCACATTAATAGGATGGACAGCAACCGACTTGGAGTATTGGCGAGCCCAAACATTTCCGATTTGGATTACAAATGAAGCACTAGAGAACGCTGAAGTAGAAGCTTTTGCATCATTTATTTCTGACGCTTTCAATGGTAGTCTATATTCTGACAATAATTCGACACTCAGGAAAATGGTTCTCCATTCGCCCTCAAGGTTACCTTCTGCAGGCATCCGGCTACGTAGAGGATATTCAAATTTCGCCAGTGCTGCTACTACTCTGGTGTATTTTCAAGTAATTGACGACGAACCCTTTAGCGTAATTACTTCATCCGGGTCTACTGCTGTGGTAGACTTAACTGATTACCTTGCACCCTTTGGACCATATGCTTGGACATCTCTCATTCTTCTGACCATCCTAATTTCAATATGGTTAAACATAGTATTCAAAATGAAAGGAATTTCCGACTCTGGCACCCTATTGGTATGGTCGTATTTGATAGAACACTCTATCCACTTATCTCTAAAGTTAAGCACCGTCCGAGCTTTCCCTGTTCTAATTGGCCCTTTACTTTTGATGTTCATTGTACTTTCTAATGGTTACAAGGGGGTAGTAATTACGTTATTAGTCAAGCCCTTTGCAACACGAGGGATTGAAAGTTTTACACACGCGCTTGCTGCAAATTACACATTGTACTCTAATCTGTCTTTGTCAGTATCTGCCTCCTGGAATTTGTATAAGCTTTGCTGCTCTTATTCCTCCGGACTTTCATCACTTGTCGACGTTAATATAACTTGCTCTGATGTTATGTTCCCTTTGTTGTACATCACATTTAGAATTCTGATCTACGGGAAACGAGATCAGATTAATTTTGGACTGGATGCTGCAAAATATTTCAAACATAATATGATAAATCGGTCAACATCTAAAAACAAGCAGACCCTTGTTAAACTAGTAAACCTAGCCAAACCAATACCGTGTGAATTTGCCGCTGAAATCAATTCCAATCATCTAAGCAAAAATGCCATGTTCACAGCACCAAAACCCAAGATCCGATCAATGCTATTACGAAAGGAGTTTGGAGTATCAAGGTTCCAGGGGATTTACACACTAAAAGACAATACGGGTTTGATTCCTGAAATGTTAGTCGGTTATATTGTAGCTCAACATCCTTTTGTTAGAGCACCAGTCGTCCGACGAGCTAAAGCATTCGTAGAAACCGGTATTTTTCAGAGACTCAAGGCTTTAAGGGAGTATGGCGAGTTGATATCTGATGTACTGCTTATTCGAAATACGACTAACACTTTTATGTTAAATTCCTCAAGGGTAAAGGATCTTACTATTAGTTCAAAGATTGGAATAACGCATTTGCTACATTTGGTCTTCATTTCGGTTACTTTCACAACATTCCTGGTTGAAATTGGGTATGGTTTCTGCAATCGGAAATTGTTAAAGATGTGTGAAAGTATGACAAAGCGGAAACCAGAGATAATTCCGGAATAGGAAAAGCAGGAGCTAGAATTTGTGGAAGAATTAGATTAGTCGGACGGAAACCTTGAACAAAAGTTATATTTCTAAAAACGATTCAAGTTTAGAGTTCAACTGTAGTAATTATGTCATGTAATGATGTTGGCAATAGGCAAGTTTCTTCACACTGCTCTAAAAGGCAGATTTACAATATTTGCTGTCGGTCTTTCATTTAATATTTTTACTTGTTATATACATCATTTAATTAATCCTTGAATCCTAATCCTAATCCTAAATCCTTGAGCTTTCTTTTTTGATGTTCGTGACATTTTGGGAAAGCCCAAGGTTCAATCCAACTCCTCCCAACATTGCCATTTATTAAATTTTAATGAGTGAATGCTTTGGAATTTTAGCAATAATGAGCAGCAATGCCCAGGATATTGTCTCTTATGGTATTTCTTGTTGAAAGGAACGTCCCTCCGAAAGCAGTAAATTGTCAAATAAGCCTGCATAGGAACACACAATTTTTAATCTATTACTTAAAATATTCTTTATTTTATTCAATTTACAACCGTCTTAAACTTAAAGCACATAAAATTAGTTTACTGTAACTTGTAAACCCGGGTATTTCCGGTGATGTAGAGTTTAACTTTTACCTGTTACAAATACTACTAAAATCTTTGTATATTCAAAAAGGTCTTCAAAATCCTAAAATTCAAATCGTTATCCCAACTTGTATCCAATCATAAAATGGCGAAGTACGAGTAACTGAAAATTTTGTAAGATAATTAAAAACTCAAGATTGTTTATATTAAACTTACAAAGTTTAGGGGGTAGGCCTCGCTCACAGCCTTTGGTGTCTGAAATAATCCCACATAGAATTTGAGTCCCGTTGCGATTACACATCAACGGACCTCCGTCATCACCGTAGCACTGCAAACATTGGAAATTGCGAATACAAAATGAAATAGTGCGAAAACAATACACCCACCGGAGAGCTGCTGGCACTAGTTCCGCACACTTGTTTTGATGAAATGGTTCGGTTGAAGATTACTCCACAATCCGCATTCTGCAGAATCGTCACAAGCCCTGTTTGCAAATATCGTGGTCCAGTTACGTCCATGTTGTCTCGAGCACCCCATCCTGCAATTGTACCCGTGCCTAAAAATAAAATAAATATATTTTAACTAACTACGCCTGAATACGAATATGAAAGGCATACCGTTGGCGTAAAAGTTAAAATGGGAATAGGCTATAAATCCTACTGATGAGTTATCAAAAGCAAATGGAGGAAATACTCGCATCAACGCAATGTCATTCTCCCGGGTGTTCCTGGCAAACATAAAAATAAATCAAAGTCAACTTATATTAATTGTCCAGGGTTTTTTCTACAAGGTTTCAGTCTCTGAATTCTCAGTCATCTCTGAATTTTTGCTGAAATAAAACTCGATCGTTTTCCGGGTCTGAGAGAAACCGGTTCTAAGCTCAATTAGGTCCTTGAGATAATTATAAAACAAAAATATTTTCAGACGTTTTTATACCAGCCATAACAGTAAAGAAAGATCGTACTCCCTGGAATCCAGTTTCCAGGACTAAGGTTCAGGATAATAAATATTTTCCTACTTCATCCGCATTAAGTGTGTAAAGCTTCAGTCATAATTTAAAATCCAGAAGGATTTGAAGGATTTTGTTCAATCTCCATAAAAGCTCACAATGAGTAACGACAGAAACGTATACGCTACACATTCAGGGAGTACGCCAGAAGATAGAAACCACACCACCACACAATTTGGAAACAGTCAAGATGGTATTCAAACAACAATTCCTGGAAGCGCTGAAAGAATTGTAAGAGAAATGAAAAACACTAAATACTAAATCCGATAAAAAAATTGACTTTCATATTAATCTCATGTTTGAAACCAAGGCGGAAGTGGAAGTTACTACCGAAGCCATGATGATAGTAATGCTAGCTTTGATTGTCGCTGTAGACAATTCTCGAGAGCAACGGATTCCGCTGATTCCGCTGTCAGAGGTAGTCGAAGAGGACGGAGTCGACTTGGATTAAATATGGATTGGTCACTACGTCTCTTTTACGTGCGGAATAAGGCAAGTTTCTAAAGTAATCTAAAAGAATATTGTTTCCTAAATACAAGTTCTACTTCAAGCTATCGAAATTGATAAGGCTAGTGCTGTCGAACTGAATCAAAGTTATGTAAATGGACATTGAATAAAGGAATATTAGAAGATGGACAAATGTGCCTCGTCATAAATCATTACTTCAAGAATTGACTGTGGTTCATCCCATTTTCTAGAATTGAAAAATGTCACTCACGGATTGTAATCGGGATGGATTTTCTTAGTTGTGACCATTCTATTTTGAATTGTGAGTAAATTCGGGACGAAAAGGTCATAGGCGCCTGCTATAATTCTGTACCGGTATGTAAATAGTGATGCACAACGCGCAGCCGTGATGATCCAATTCTAAATATAAAATCATAAATCATACAACCATTAAACCCATGTTGTTTCCAGTGGTTCTTACCACACTCAAGATGGAGCCTACACACCATTTCCGACCAAGAGTTAAATCCATGCCAACGGCAGTGGCAGCTCTGATTTGCACAACCCATGGAAACTGGTTGGGTCTCGCTGTCTGACCACCAATGATACGACCTTCACGCCCAACTCCTAAGAATTTAGAGGGTTCATTCAAATTTTAAAAATGGCGTCAAGGATATAAGAATTAGAGATAAAAGGTCATGAAGTGGTTACCTGCACCCGGAACTAAAGTCGGGCAGATGAAAACGATGATAATCCACTTCATCCCCGGGATTAAACGAACTTAATACGGATTAAGGATTTAGTTGGGGATTTGATTTGCGATACCAATGACAAATATTCAGTGACTGAAGGCCACTTTGCATCCGCCAAACGGTAAACATAGTTAAGGTCCTTCTAAAAATATATTTTGTAATTTCAGACCACCGTTAATCCATACATCAAAATCCA
Organism: Pseudachorutes palmiensis; assembly: GCA_009869845.1. NCBI lineage: Eukaryota > Metazoa > Arthropoda > Collembola > Poduromorpha > Neanuridae > Pseudachorutes > Pseudachorutes palmiensis. The sequence continues at coordinate 6,958 of VNWY01000451.1, read as the reverse complement.
CAACAAATGTTAAGACAAAAATAGATTAGAGAGAATAATTTTAAACTGTTCAATTTCATGTCCCTTAAATCACATGTTGACTTAGTTTATTATTAATTTGAATCCATATTTTGGTAATATTGGGAAAGTTCATTCAACCAGCAACTTAATCAATTATTATCATTCAAGGCAAACTGTGTAATAATGAGGACCAAACCTCAGCAATTAAGAGTAAAATTGTGTAAAAATTAAAAGTGGAGAAATGCGCAGTTTAGCAATTAACATCCTAAATCAATGTATTAAGTAATTAATGGTAAAATGAGCGAGTGCAAATGACAGGAAAGACAAAGTGAGTAAAATCATTAAAATTGTTCCATTAAAACTTAATTGAAGCAAAAGATCATTAATTGAAAGCTCACACTCGTACTGGGGATTAAATTGGGAAAAATAAATTGATATTTGAATCACAGTCTCCAAGTCCCTTTCTCATAATAAAAAATGGAAGATTGCTTTCAAAAGCATGTGGTATAGCGGGGTGGATGAACAGGCGCAGGCGTGGTAGACTTCACAAGTCTGTGCTTTCCTTTCCTTGTTTCGGAGGTGCAGGTGGGTTGGGACGAGGTGGACGATAAGGCTTGGATCCTCCAGCTATAATTAACAAAAGGTTAAACTGTTAACGAGAAATTAATTACCTTGAATAATTTGAATGTACAAACTCACCACCGTTGCTCCCGTCGTTTTGTTCATCTTCTGAAGGGACAGAACCACGCCCGTCTTTGAACTGCGCAAAAGCACTATAACCCTCAACTGATTTTAATTCTTCGGTAATGGAGTCTGTCCGTGACTGGGCTCTGCTCTGGGGTTGTGACGAAGGGCTCGGCTTCCCTTCTGAAATCAATTCAGCCTCCGAATCAGGCCCGCTTCCGCTGCTATTACGGCAATGTGTTGGCAGATGTTGTTCAGTTCCGCTTCGCTTTCCCAAATCTCGTGGTTTGGCCTTTAAACTTGGCCTTTCTTTTGCCCCTCCGGGTGAAACTTTGACCTCCACGGTGGGACTCAAGTCTTTGTCTTTCTGTAAACTTGCTCGAGGGGCAGGTATCGGCCGTGCCGATTCAATGGTTGGTTTGATCGCTATTACCGGAGGAGGACTGGAAGTGACAGCTTTGGTTTCAACAGTTGTTCGGATTTCTTCTATTTTAGCCTGAGGGCCTGCTGGGATTGAAGTTGAGGCTTGACCTTTCTGTCTAATCTCGACGCCATCAGTCGATGGAGTTTTGAAAATTTCTTTTTCCACGGCCGGTTTCACGGCCTCTTTCTCCAGTGTCTTGATTGGCTCCTTTTCCATTGGTTTGATTGATTCCTTTACCACTGGTTTATGCGATTCCTTTTCCATTGGTTTGATTGATTCCTTTACCACTGGTTTATATGATTCCTTTTCAATTGGTTTGATTTGCTCATTTCCCGTGGTATTCGGTGCGTCTGCTGTTGCGGTTTTAACAGGATCCTTTTGCACAGTTCTTACAACGGCATCAATTTCCACAGTTTTCACCATTACTTTTTCAGGAGTTTTATTCCCTTCCTTTGGTTGTGTTGGTAGAACTTCCGTAGGTTTAGACGAAGGTTCCTTTCCTGTTACGGGATTCTTGATTGGAGATGACTTTTGAGAATCGCTGGAATCCTTTGCTGAAAATACGCTTGTGGAAACTTTCTCCTTTTTATTCTTGTAGGAATTTTCTGTATGGAAATGTCGAGGTAGACTCACACTGCTATACTGGGATCCTCCATCTCCCTCTGTCCCATCAGTTGAGCCAAATTTAGAAGGTGTTCTAAACGAGGATTTGTGACGCAATGGTGATGATGGAGCCACGGCCGGCTCTGTACTTCCGGTTTTGTCTTTGATAAAAGTAGGTTGTGGTGGTTTCGGGGGAACTGTTTTTGGGGCATGAATCGGAGTAGCCCCGGCTGAGAATTGTCCAGGCACGTATGAGGCTCGGTTGTTGCTACTATTAGCCATTTGACTTGGACTTGGTGGAATCCACATTCCTTCTCTTTTCGTCACCGCTTGCGGTTTCCCTGAATCAACAGGGGGCGGTCTCTGTGGCTGTGCTGATGCTGTCAATGGTTTAGCCTCTTGAACTGGAGCGGCTTCGGATGTTTTGGCTGTGGGTGCAGTGGTAGGCGGAAGTGGTGCTGGTTTGACCTTGCGACGAATGACTGGTTTTGGACTTCCGTTGTGAGTTGGTTGCTCATCAAGGCTACTATTGGATTGTGACCGCTTCAGTTGATTGTCATCGGAAACATCGTCAGTGGTGGTACTATTTGTGCCATTGGCTAATTGCCCCGAGACATGACGAAGGTTGACAGTGACCCATTCTGGCTCAGGCTTCTCACAAGTGATAAAAAAGTCAATATCTGAAACCACAAATTGCATTAAATATTTACGACTCAATTAAAAATACGTTACAGAATTCTGAGTTTTACCTCCAGGGAAAAACCAATCGGCATAAGTGACGAGCTGTTCAACGATTGAGCTAAACCAATGAGTCATCGCCATGTTCATCCCCATTGGATTCATATCCCCTGGGAAGTCATCATTGGCCGCAGGTGTCCAAAGCAGATTTGGTCCAAGGACAATTGCGATGTTTGCTGCGCTCATTTTGTTGACGTCTTGATGGTCGCAAAGTTTTTTGAGGAATTTAATAAGGTAACGGAGGTTCTCCTTGTTTGCGGGAGGAAGTTTCTGCACCACATTCCATAGAGCATGGAGCTTTTCTTGATTGTCTGGTACACGGATGGCGTCGATCCATTCCCCGTAGAGTTCACAGGTCAGTAGAGGATTAGGTAACTCTCGTAGGTAGCACTTGAGTGCATTCCCCATCACATGGGGATCACCACACCCCAGAAGCGTCTTCAAATCAACCATCCAGGCGTTGAAGGCCGACTTTAATTTCTTAACTTTGGATGCACCTTAAATTATTAAAAGAAAAGATAGAAAAATCCTTTGAAAAGTTTAAAATCTTACTTCCAGCAATACGAAAGAGTCCTTCTTCCATCAGGCCAGTTTCGAGTAGTCCACAAATGCAATACTCGAGTGGATATGCAATCGACCGCGTCGATGCAGCCAAATGCTCACCAAGGTCAGTGCCGTAAACGGGTTTGTTAGTGGAATTCGCAAGTGCAGCTTCAACTTCGGGTAGTAAATTGCTGAGTGTGTTTGAAATACACTGATGGTACTCTTGCTGAAGTTTCAGGAATTGAACAATAGATTTAGCAATATCGGTTTCACGAGAAATGAGTTGGTACATTTCTGAAGCTAAATTATCCTGAAAAAATAAAAAAAATTAGTACTTATTATTAGTTGAAGCCATTGGAATACAATTTATGTGGTTTACCCTGGACTGCTCTACTTTGAGCTGTGACTCGTCCAGCTCATCTTTGAAGTTGTCAATTTTGCCACCTGTTGATGTAGACATGGAATGACGATTGGCTTGCTGTAACTTGCTTTTGGCAATGTCCATATTCTCAGCAGATTTTGCAAGGTTCCTTTTCAGTTTGGCAATGGTTGGGAAATCAGTATCAATTAGTTTCTGGAGGTCAGTTAAGATTGGCTCAATCTTCCCCTCGTGTGCGGTCATCTGAGTCCCAATTGTCATCTCAATCTTTCCAGCTTCACCGAGAATTGTGCTACACACATAAATAAAAATGAAGTTATCCAGTGCATATATGAAGAGACTGTTTCCTAGAATTATATTTGATTTTTATGGCCCATTGTCTTTTAATTTCAGTTCCAAAGAAATATAAGTTAAAAAACAGGTCATTTACCCGAGGACGGATCCTTCTTCCGGAAACTTTTTCCCTAGTTCATCTAAACTTGAACCGAGTACAAACTCTGGAACTTTTTTCTAAAAAAATTTTAATGAAATTGTAGTAAATAGCAATGGTTTTTAATTGACTTGGAATTAATTGAATCATTTGCTTTGAAAACTTACAATTCTTCTGGCTATTGTGGTTCCTTCCTTTGTTTGACTGGGACCCTGGACACATGCGGCCATTTTCTTGACAGTAGTTTCGCACGTTTGCTTCATCAGTTCGATATGTCGTTCTGCTTCAAGCAGATCTTCAGACATTACTTCTGTCCGGTCCGGCCTGCCAAAGGTCAAAAATTAAAAATGAACTCCAGTATAAACCATGAATTTTAACCGCTCCTTACCGCACAAAAGCCTTGTCCGTAAACTGCCTGAATCTATTACCAAACCCCTTCATCTTCCAAAATATAAGGTTACACTTGATGAACTATAACTGGAAGACGCTGAATTCGAAAGAATTATTATCGGGTATAGACTCCGTTCCAGCGGCGTATAACTTGTTCTCGTGTAATATAACAAAAGTGTCCAAAACTCTGTTACGAATCACAACATTTGTGGCCTTGGTTATCTTCTCAGGTCACTCAGGTGACGATCCATTTCATTCAAAAGAAAGAGGAACCTTGACCTTGTTTCTGTGTTAATAAAACGAAACATTAGCCTTTAAACCTTGACTCTTGTTAATTACTTTTGTTAATGTTGCTTACATTTGCCGATTACCACCAATAATTTATGGGCCATCGCCCACCATATCGTCACTTCTAAAAATACTCTTCTGCTCGGCCTCTGGGTATTTTGATGACCCCTTGGACCGACCCTTGATGTCGATGTCTGTCTCTGGACGGTAGACGACTCTGATTAATTGGCGGAAGTGAGGTATAATGAATTTCTTTGGGATCAGCTGGTCAGTGAAGCAGAGAGCAACAACACCCAAAAACCTGAAGAAAAAAGTGAACTTTTTGTGAGCTTGTCAGATCGCGAGTGCACTGAAAGTGGACGACGACGAGGGGATGACTCAATCACCACAAAAAAGACGAGCATGGGAAAACTGATTAAAAACTGCAAATGAAAGTGGATTTATTTTTAATAATGTAACAATACCTACCTCCCTGTCTTGTGATCTTGAGCGATTCAGCGGAAAGCGTTTTAGATGATTTGCATAGGCTGACGTCATCCTGTGTCACGGGTTGTTGACGCCTTTTGGAAAGACAACTGATCTAACCATTGTCCTTTTAAGATAAAGTGGTCCATTTAAGATGACAATAATGATGGAAATTAACAATCTTCAAAGTTATAAATTCCTTTCTACCACATGACTAAGGCCGAGTACAACCTCAACTGTGATTAGGGCGATGATCATCCATTCCAGGCGGACGTGGTGACGATCATTCAAGTAACCGGAAATGAGCTCCAGAAGTTCGCAACACTGAGACAGCTTCTCATTCATGACTCCCGTTCTCCTGCTTATGCTGAAGTAATGGTACATCTTGTGGTAAAGGGTCTCAAGCTCTTCATGCTCCCAGTAAAAGTCTGGAGTGTCCAACACGTCCGAATTCAGATTCAGTTCGTTCCGGAGTGAAAACAGTTCACCGGTTTTCCGTAGGACTTCCGCCCTTGTGAGCTTGAGCTGCGTCCCTCCTTTGAGTTCCTGTGTTAAGATATGGAAAGATTAGTTTTAGGAATGAAGAAAAAGGGATTTCGTGAACTTTACTTCAGTTATGTGGTCAATGCTGTCCACGAATTTATCCAGGGTCGATTCCCAAATGCCAAGCTTCACAGAGAGTGCCATAGCGTTGGCGACCGTGTACTTTTCCAGAACAAGATCTTCAGGTGTCGCATTCGGATTCAGGATGATTTTCCCACGGACCAGACTTGTTGACCTTTGAAAAAAAAATGAAGTTTTAACTCAAGTCTTTATAGCATAAAGCATCAAGCGTAAAATCTATATCAAGTTATTATTAAAAAAAAACCATGAGGCTTTTTAGTAAATAACCAATCGAGGCCCTTTTCTTTTATTAAGGGCCTCAGCAGTGACTCTACGCCTCATGGTTTTTTGTAACTTGCTAGAATTTAGGCAAAGGCATACAAAATACCTGTGCTGCTCATTTAAGCCGTGAGTGTAGAGCATGAACTCGCTTTCTTGCATAACTTCAACACTCCCGTAGCTCTCCATTTGAAATTCCTTTAGAAAACTAAGCACAAAAGTCTGCAATTAAAATAACGTTTTCAAGGTTTGGATTCCGATTCGGAAGCTCAAGGGAGCATTACTTGAGTAAATTGAATCGTTCCAAGTCAGGCACATTCCAAAAGACAAGGGTTCCTTCACGGAAGATGAATACTTCACGGGATTCATCGCTTGTCGGGTATTTGGCTACCATATGAATCACATCGTGAAGTGCTGCGTCTGCAGATATAAAAGAAAAGGTTCAGATCCAACTTTCTAAATTAACAGATCATGTGGAACTAAACTCACCGCTGTCGCTAGGCCATGTTGTTGGGATATAAAGTCCTTGTGTAATGAGTCCTGTCCTCAGTGTTTCCAGGTTGATCTCATCACAGGTGGCATAGGCAACTACGGGATACGTGCTTTTCTTGAGGTCAATCGCAGGGTCGGCTTCAGAATCCTCAGCAGTCGCGTGCTGGAGACTACCAGCCTTCCTCTTGGTCCGCTTCTTTCCAGTCACCGTCGTGGTCGTCGCTGCAGTTTTTTTCTGCCCTTCGCTTTCTGTACTTTTATGTCGGAGGATTATACCGGAAGTGGTGCTAACGTTAGCTAGGTTCTTAACGTTCGGCGGTTCCAATGCCCTCCAAATTCCAGTGGAAGGCACAGTGACTAAATACGCTTTTGCAGGGACTGCGTAAGAGTGAAGTAAACTTCTTCGTGCTACTGGAATTGCTGGAGAAAATGTTCGTGAAAGGACGGCTGCTGTCACTCGGGAAAACATAGCCTCTGACAGTTGCAAATTAATCCCTAAATAAACTCAATTACCGAAAATGATGGGTATTACTAATTTGCGCACCCCTGCGCACCCCTGCGCACCCTTCAATGTTGCCGTTATTTCTCTCATAAGAAAGCACAGAGCTGGGGTGCGCACAGGTTCATGGGGTGCGCAGGG
>VNWY01000450.1:0-43311 GCA_009869845.1 Pseudachorutes palmiensis | reverse complement strand
ATGTGACAATCTTCAGCCCCACTTCCAGGGTTCGGAATAGGTTGTCTAGGGGTACGAGGATCAATGACACGAGCAGCTTTGAATAGTTTTGAAGGGTCTCCGTCGTAATATGCTTCAAGGAGCTTCTCCTTATCCCATCCAAAGTGATTCAGGAGAATCCGCATCGTCGTTGTGGGTAACTGAAGAACAGTATTGGCCTGGGAAAGAAGAAAAGTTTAGTAATAGTTTAAAGTTGGTCAACTAAATTGAAATGTGAATTACCTCTCGTATAGAGTCCACCATGTGTTGCACAATGGCTTCTGTACTGAGTACTGTGAAGGGATACTCCTCTTCGGAAGATCGTTCTGAAGGGCCCCTTTCATCCCTTTCCATTGCAAACTCCACATCCTCTCCACTAGACTCATTTCCACTGTCTTCATACTCTTCTGAAGAGTCCATACTCAAGTCCTCGTCTGGAGGTGGGGACGTCGAGGTTGACGGGGAAGGCTCCCCTCCTCGGCGACTCTTCTTCTTGATCTTTCGCTTGTCTCCGATACGTCCAGATGCAACGCTAGAGCCTGATGAAGACGACGGAGAGGAGACGGAAGTACTTGGGACTTCTGACGAGTCAGTTGCTATTTTAGGGCGTTTGATGACACGGGACTTTGGTCGAGCCTTTGTTGTGCTGGTGCTGCTGCTGGGTTCACTGGAGGCCGACGTGGTGACTTCCGGGGGACGTGACGAAGAAGGCTCCTTTGTCCCTCTGTCGTCACCAACTACTGAGGGCAGAGTGGTGATGGTCGTAGGATCACTGCTACTGGGTTCAGGGTCGATGATATCCGGAGGAACGACCTCTTCCTGACCTTTACTCTTCTCACGATCAGATGAACTGAAATCAATCAAAAAACAAACAATTAATCGTACTATTCCATTCGTAACGATACAGAAGTGAGTCATGCCATGAGAATGTGCCAACAGATTTGTAGACATGACCACAGGCTCTGTCAATGACCCAGTTATCTTTAGATACAGAATACTTACTATCTACACAATATTGTTGTACTTAATTGGATTAATTATCTTCATACTAATCGGAATGATAGTTTTACTTACAGTTTAGTTAATTCCCAGTGGATTTAAATCAACTTTAATTGTAGATTATCATGAGTGTGTCGTTGAATACTAAAAAGTCCTTGAGATACCTGGATTCCGGGAGTCAATTGGGTAATTCCAAATGTAATTAATTTAGATTGTAATTGAATTTATAACTTTCCTTTGTGTGTTTTGATTAATTTCACAAGAGAAATTCACATTTTGGCTGTCCCATGCAGAAGGTGGAAATTCATGATTTTTCATCGTCCCGTTGGAGGCCAGGCCCTGCGGCCAAAAAACACAAAAACCAAGCCAAAAATGAATCTAAAAAACGTTACAAAAACCAAGAAAAATGGCATTTTTTGTTAAACTTTAGGGTAAATTGTTAATTACACGAATTGAATGAATTCATAAATGATTATAAGTTAATTGGCTTAGATTTATTGCATTTTTTCACATCCAAACTATTACGTTGGTTGGACGTGGAAACGTACATACGAAATCAGGGTGTTTTGACCTCTATTGACCTTTGACAGAATCATAGTAACATAGTTTGCAGTGTCAACGCTAAAGGAATAAGGATTGACCTTGGACTTGTGCGGGTTTTTGAATAATTTAATTCTTAATTTAATTTGTTTAAGAGTCTTATGAACTGGTGTCCTCCCCGTCTTCGTCCAAGAGGTCAAAGTATCTGTTGACCATGCCCAGTGACTCGTCCTGTTCATTCCTAATCCGTTCTTTGTGTTCTCTCGTGGCATTGCTGATTTCTTGCTTCAGTTTGAACTCTGCCATCTCCGATTGGAAGTGGTCTTGCAAACGTTCGAAAATGTTTAAGCTCTCTTCGTCCTCTAGCTCGTCGTCAGTCTTGGGCTTTGGAGTCGTCGTGACCTCACCGAAGTGGGCCAAGGAAGCTATTGGTTTCCGTACACTCACTTCCCCACTCTCAACGTCAATGAACAACTCCATGCCCGGGGGAGTTAGTGGTCGGTCAGTCACAACTTCCTTCTTGTCATTGGTCACCTTTGTCCCGTTCTTGAAAAAACGAACTTTGGGTCGAGTTCTGGGCAAGTCTACCGTTTCTGAGAGTTGGTCGTAAGACAATGGCTCCCCTACATGGATAAAAGCTCCTTCTTCTTCTTCTATTGCTGGATGGTGGTGGTGGTGGTGGTTTTGGTGACCTTTGAAGTTATTTGGATTAGGCCTCCCAGCGAGGTCATAAAAGGAAGGGATTGGAGTCGGCGTAGGAGTGGCAATAAGGACGGGTTCTTTGGTCGGGTTGTAGTCACCACCAACGTGGTCATCTGGGGGTGGTAATGTCGTTGTGGGGAACAGGAGTCGGGTCACGGGGTTGTCAACTACTTTTTTAAGCATTCCACCAACCACTGCACTTGGGTGTTGCCATTCAGAAACCGAAACAGACGCCGTGCGGCGATTGTTTGATTCAGGAATGCTCCCTTGATTTCCGGAAAGGGCGGGTCTTCGTGGCCGTTCTGTTTGAGCTTTGACCTTTGGTTTTGTCGTTACGATTGCATTGCGGGCAAGGAAACTGTCCTCTGATTCTGGAATAAAGTTTTGATATGGGTTGTACTCGGGGTTGGGCATGGGTTGGAAATGGCGGTGGTGAGCATGCGCTGCATACGGCTGGTACTGGGCATACGTAGGATAAGAATGCGCAGGCGCGTATACCGGGAATGGCTGTGGTGGCAGATGGTAGCCATGTTGATACCTCCTCTGCGCATGCGTACGTCTCATCGGAGGGTAATAATGCATTGGCATTGGGTGGAAACTCGAGGGTGGATAGTGAGACATTGGAATAGGACGAGGGGGTAGTAAAGCCCCCATTCGACTCAGAAGTTGGTCGTCCCTGATTGGATCTTCTGATTTCCTTGTCATGCGCACAATCTTCTTTAGCGATGAACTGCCTCCATTCCCAGCCAAAGTGGAATTCTTGCGTCCCGTTGTTTCAGATTCTCGCGCCGGCCTTCCTTCTTGTGGGAATTCCCAGTGTTCATTTTCTCCTGGATCGTCTCCCAGCATTCTTTTTGAAATCCCTTTTGACTTTTGCATAAGCCACCGTTCATACTCTGTCAGCATCACATAAGGGTCTTCAGTTGGGACTGGTTTGAACGTCATTGGTGTCATTGGCTTGATTTGAGCTGGTGGAGGTCGATGAGGCCGAGGAGGTTGGAGTCGAACTCGAGGCGCAGGCCCAGGAACTTGGGCTAAAAGCGGTGGCTGTGAGTAGTGTTGAAACTTCTGATTTTGCATTTGGGGAGATCGAGCCTGGAAAAAGTTGCGATTTTGGCGTGGCCTGAGTAGCACACGTGGAACTTGTCGTGACTCTTGAACATGAAGTAATTTCCCCATTTGCTCATGCGCTGTTGCAGTCTGACGCCTCTTTTGAACCTGTTGTTGGGCAAGCATTTGTTCCAACTGCTTCAGAAACTCAGGTGAGATTTGTTCAATGGAGCGTGTCTGATGGGTTGCACTTTGTTGCTCTCGCTTCTCATTCCTCAATGGATCGGTGAAGATTTGTGGTCCAACTTCCCACATCATTTGTGCATCCATGTTCGGACCAAGGCGGTAACCAAGACCCAATCGAGTGTCAAACCCTAATGACACAAAACCCAAATTAGGCAATCAATCAACCATTTTTTGTCCCATTTGTACCATTGGACTAATTTTTCATACCTCTCACTCTTGCTTTTCCATCAGCTCGAGTGCCACTCAGACCCTTGAAAGTCTGTCCAGCAAGTGTGGACACTGACGAAGCCAAACCGACCAAACTGTTAAGAACTCCAGGCGGTTGTTGCTGTTGTTGTTGTTGTCCAAATAAACTTGCCAATGCGTTTGATTGTCGATCCTGCCTTAATCCGAGCATACTTGAAAGTATGTTGGTAGAAGCAGCTGGTTGATGTCCACCTCCAAGGAGTCCGAGTAGTCCTGAACTCCCTTGGTTTGTTCCCAAGTTGAGGATATTTGACACTTGACCTCCACCGCCGAGTGAGCCAATGGTCCCAAGTAAACCAAGCAAAGCTGACAGTTGATCAGAAGCAGCAGCGTCCATGTTTACTCCAGAATTTGTGAATGCCTTGTAAGTCTTGATTCGCTTGTCCTTTGGTTCCCGGTTGGACCATGAGTAAATTGGCTAAGAAATTGGCTGCTTCCTTTTCATCTGTTGGTCTTAGCTGTGGGGTGTTGCTTGTTTCTGGGTTATTGCTTAAGAGTGCTGTCAACAAAGCGAGTGATTGGAAGTTGGCGTCATCCGTTGGTATTGGATGACTCTTTGTTTCTCCCGCCTTGAGGCCATTGATGATCTCCTCCACTTTTTCATTAGCTTTCTTCTCCGCATCGTTCGAGTCCATGAGGTTGTTTATGAGATTCAATTGCTGGATCAACTCACGGGCATTCTTGTCATCCCTTGAGGATTTCCGATGGTTGATGACCTCAGTAGGAAGGAAGGACGTGGTTCTAGCCACAGTGGGACGGACAGTGTCAAACATGGAAAGGAAATGCTGAAGCTCTTTAGGAGAAAGCTTGTCACTCTTTGGCCCTCCCTGAACGCCCCATGGAATTGCCCAGACGAAAACTGTCAGGAAATGAACATTTAGACTTCACTTTTGGGATACTTTTGGAAGCAAAGGGTTTGACTTGAATAGTAAAATTTCATTAAGCGGATCTCATTTTGATGACAGTGACGTCAGATTAACTTCGTGCCTCAAATATTAATCTTCCGGGACTTTCTTGATGAGTTTCTGCGCCTCTAATCTGGGTCAAAGTCACAAAACGGAAATTGGAAACTTTTAGATTTCACTTCATCTAGTCTCGGATTAAACCGAAATTAAACAAGGTCTTCTTACATTCGGAATGTGCGAAAGGGAAAGCCAAAAACCCAAATTCAAGAAACTCGTTTTTGATTTCGCTTTCGCCGCAATGACGGCATTTCACTTTACCACATTGTCAACATTTTCAAGTCAAACCCTTTGCTATTTTGTTTAATTTACCAATTGTGATGAGCGTCAAATGCATTCTTCGGAATCTTCTTCGGCTATACTTCATCTTCACTTTGGAATTTAAAAACTTTTATTTTCCTTTCAGCAGAAGTAAAACTTTACATTGGTCAAAATTTAATTTAAAACTCGAGTGAACTGTTTTTCCAGTAGGAGTTCATTTTGGTTAATTTCTAGAATAAGTATTCTAAACTGTTGATATTTAGATTTAAGAAAGACTACAATTTGGGATATGAAGTTCCACATGAGCCACGAAGTGGTCGACTGATGTTGAAAAGTGAAACTGCGGCAGTGGTCTTAAGTTCTTAATCTTCCTTATGCCGTATGAAGGACAACAATGAAGATTGTTGATCCACCCAAAGGCCCAAGTGGGTCAGTGGGAGTCTGCCCAGAAGATGCAGATCCGCTGTCGCGCATCTCTTGGACGTGTGAACTCATCCCGCAATTACGAGATTAAATCCAAAGGAAATAAGAACAAACACCTCAAATGAATCTAAAGACACTCGGTCAGGCCACAATCACAAAACAAATCTGAAAATTCAGACCAAATTCTACAATTCTAAAGCATTTCATTCAATAAAAAAAAAGAATTCCCAATTTGAATGTTAATTGGATTGTAAAATTGGTTTCCCAATTGTAATTTAAGCGATTAAAAGAAGGGGAAAAACGATTTTATATTCAGAAGGAGAATTTGGGATTAAATTATTCCACATGAATTGATTTCCCTTCGTGTTTTAGCATAAGCTTAAATGGGATTGGGCAGCGGGGCGTGGAATTAAAAAGGAAAAGTGGACTCGTAAGGTGTTGCTTTCAAAGTTCAAGTTCAAGTTTGACTCACCTCATTTTGTATACTGAAGACTTCACTTTCACTTTCGGCCAATGGGAGACGAGGATGAAGATGAGGATGAGGTTTTAGAAGCCTTGACCTTTACTTCACTTCCATATCCCAGGGGTCATCATCCGTCAAAAGGAATTTGGACAAAAGAAATAAAAATGAAAATTCTGATGAAATTGAAAAGAAAGTTGACAAACATTCCCCTTTGTTTGTTTCCACATAAACAAAATTGTGTGTTCCGTACAAATCCATTTTTTTAAATCTTTGGAATGCCAATATTTGGTTATAAAAAGCGTTTCCATGGACATGAAATTCTAATTAATTCCATAGAATTTCCTTCTGCGGAGGAGAATTAACTTCAAAGCTTAAGCTGAGGCATGCACCGTCGAATGTCCACGTGTAAGCTTGAAAAAATCCATTTACGTGTGTAGTTCTATTACAAGGAGGAATGCCGTAAACTAAGGTTTGTGTTATGAAGGAAGCATTCCGGAAGTGAGGTCAAGCAGTATACGGTTCACAAAGTATTTTTTTCTTTATTGCGTTGTGGTGCGTGTCCTCATTTTGTAATGATTCCTTCACTCTAATTGGATTTAAGGGTTGTTGAGAATTCCATTTCATCCTGGAGAGCTACAGTCTCCAGCACGTGCTGGAGAATGAGAGCAAGCTTGTCATATGGTTCCTTAATTTCAAGCAATTGGTACTGGACTAATTAACTTAACGCTTGAGCAAATCACAACGGGAAGAGAGTGCTCAAGTTTTGGTATTATTTCTGACCCCCTGCTAGAAAACGGGTTTCGTGGGCGAGTAACCGAAGCAATTAGTCCATTGTTATGATCACACAATAGTCAAAAGCTAACTGTCGAACAGAGCGAAAAATGCAGTTGCCCGGAAATTAATATAAAAAGAATATGGCTTCCGTCAGAGTTCACCGCAGTTTACAAACGCACATTAACATTGACATTTGAAGAGAGACTGCAGTGAGGCTATTGTGTCTGGGACTGACGTTTGATTGATTCCCTCCATTCACTAATCATGAGTTCATTGAATTCACTAATTAATCAATTCCATGTTTCAGGAAAACCACAAACTCAAGTAAGCACTTGTGTTGTGAATTAATTGCGGTTTAGTCCAACTCCAATACACTTGTGCTGTGTTCTACTTTAGCCAGCTTTAGATTCCGTTAGAAATCCTGAACATTCCAACAAGAGGGAAGTGGAATGGAGCTCGAGTCTGGATTTATTTGTCCAGGAGAGTGAAGTTTAGTCCAGGAAATGTTCTTCCATGTTCCATTCAACCCGTTCAGACTCGTCGCAGAATCTCCAGAGTTTGTTACTTTGTGGAAATGAAAGTGAAAGTGGAGAAAGTAAACTGAGATTAAGTTGATCCTTTTGGACTTAAACGACCCTCAAGGGCACTTGGAACTTGTTTCAAAACAAGACAACAAAGCCATTCTCTCCATTTTAAAACAGGTGAAACCATCTTTTTGAAATATTTGAAATTCTTTTTGAAATATTTGAAAATTGTCAGTTTGTGTGTGTTTGGATTTCATTTGTTTATGGAATCTGGAGATTTATTGATGTTTAGAAGTTAGGTCAGTTTCCATACTCCGGATGAATGACATTTTGGGCTTTGGAGGCGGTGATTTATGGGGTTTCATGACGACATTTCCAGTGGAATTGTGAACATGGAGGCTTTATTTACTTTGCATTTGGATAGGAGATCGTTAGCTTTAAATTGGACTGCTCCACTCATTTGTTGTCTTGTCTCATTATCAATTGAAAGCTGAGATTCCATTTTAATTGTGCGATGACATGACGTCAATTGTTTTGTATGAACTGCAGTTACAGCAGTGTATCATTGAACTGGACTTTGTCGTGTGGCTATACAACGTGCCATGTGGGGCTTAAATTATTTCCACCTAGACACACGCTTCGTTTTTTCCAAGGATTTGCAAAGACTTCCTTTGATGCAAAATGGAAATGAAAGTTCCTGAATTTTCTCTCCAGTGGAGAAAAGGCGGAGTTTTGATGATCATTAGTTACAACACCAAATTGGACTCTATTATCCCATGGAAAAGTTTTTTCAAGAACACGATCCCATTTGTTCCTAAACTAAATGGGAGATTGATGCTTCCTCATCATTCGTTGAAGCACTTCAATGGCGTTGTACTTTCTCCAAGCGGGGAGAAAGAAAGTACGCGTGTTCAGGCAAGGCTACGTTGTTCAGGGGTTCAGCGCTTTCCAGTTCCAGTTCCAGCACAAGCGGGTTTAAGCCTAAATCTCTCAACATTGTAGAAACGGAAGTTTTGTTTTGTTTTCTTGTCTTAGTTCACTGCCTGTTGAATTCAAAACAAAGAATCCTTCTTTTGTCATTCGAATTCTCGTTGGTCTTGTTCAAAGTATTAGGTTTATAAGGTCATGTTCATTTGGGAGTTGGTGCTTATAACTTATAAATCATTTGGAAATGTTGTTTTTGAAAGGATTTAATTTACAAATTAATATTCAATGATGAGTGAAAACTAAATTGGAAAATGATCAAACCCACAGTCCCGGTGTCTTACAGTTCTCGAGTGTAAAACTTTAGCATCCATATAGTTTTTTAATGCTTGTGACATCACTCTGAGTTAGTCCTGGTTTGTTGTAAACTTCCTTTAGAAATCCCCCAGTGTTTGTTTCCATTACTCTCAACCGTCCAAATGCTTTGCTGAATGAAAAGCTCCCGTAGAGCATAATACTTTCATAGTCAAAAGAAGTATAAAGACGGTTCTGACTCGGTGACAACTTCTCAAATTGATCCGCCCTTCCTAAGTATCAAAATAAATAAATAAACTTTTATTAGGACTGAAAATACTGAAAATTGTAAACTTTGTTCTTACCTTGTTCAATATTTTCGTAGTGAATGCGAACATGTTGGTCTCTGTCACTCCTGTTCTGTTCGTGGAAGAACCCAATTGCATGGCCTAGTTCGTGTATAATGATTCCCTGGTTGATGCAACCTCGCCCAAGGCTCAAGGGCTGGGACCCTCGGTTGATTAATCCAACATGCGAGTAGCAACCCTGACCAGAGAAAATGTTGATGTAGTTCCGCTGATTCGATCGAGGGACAAATCGAATGCAAGTTTGCTTGTGGTAGTGCTCAAAGGATTTCTCCAGCTCAGCTTTAGAACCTTAAAATTCATTCAATTAAATATTCATTTTTTCCAGCTAAAGTTTTTACTTGATAAAGAGGGATCGATGACATAAGGGATTTGACCCCGTGGCCACCGAAGTCTGTCAGATGCAATAGCTTGTCTCTTCCTCCTCCCTCGTGGTGTGTTACTTCTTCCAATTGGCATCAGGATGTCACCCCACAGTCCAAATGCAGGGGCTGTTTGCATTTTAATTTTTTAGATTTAGTCATAAATGATGATCCTCCATTTATTACCAATCTTCCTAGTCTCGTTTGTAATCCGAACAGAAATAGGCCTGCGGTTAACAAACCCGCCACGACCTGATTGGTCATTAGTTGAACCCGGTAGCATCACTTTAACTATTGTTTCGCCCTCTTCTGGGATTCCAAATAGAGCCTCCTGTGGACTTGTAATTCCGTCGCCATTGTTCAGGTTTTGAGCTGCTCTTGTCGTAGTTGCATGAACACTGAATACCCCAATAGTGAACCCATTGGGACTGGAAATTGTACAGAAAATCAAAGTTAACAAGACTTTGAGCATCTTGGATGTTGACTCTGAAAATGGATTAAAGATGCAGTGGTGTTTATATAATGGCAAGATCAGTTTGATCCTTTGATCATGTTGCTGAAATCCTGAATCCAATAAACCATATTGCGTTAGTCTTTCTTATCGTCATCTCGAATATATTAAAGGCTTCATTTCAATTCTCAGAACTGTGAGATTGTGACGTTGTTAAAATAAGAACTGAACTTTATTAAGGATAAAATGCAAATTGATTTCCACTTGGATCGGATCATAATTAATATTTAATTAAGCAATTCTTTTATAGAACCAACGTAACTACATTTTACTCCTAGTAGATTAGCGTTCTGTGGATGCACTTCTGGGTTTCCCGTTCCCGTAGATGCCCCGTTGGAATTGAAGCCATCGGATGTTGGCATAGGGAAAAACTCGTCCATATCTTCCATATCGTCAATATCGTCCATATCGTCCTTATCCATAATAAATATCCAAGTAACAAATAAATTTACAGTTTCGTCTAGAAGAAATTAAATTATCCCTCTGTCTCCCTGCGTCTTATACAGTTCCTCCAATTGATGTTCGTTTTAACTGCAAATAATTGTAATGTGATTTGGCTGTCGCCTGAATTGGACTGATTGAATTCTGCATTAAATTTTGTTTTTATTCAAGTTTAGTTGTTGATGTGGATGACACATGACCTTCAGTTTTATTTTGCAATGCATAAAAAGTCTTAATTTCAGGAGCGTATTTGGGTGATAAAACGTCTTGACAAATATAAAATTCTGAAGAACTTGGTACTTCAATTCTAATCTTAATTGATATATTTGACTCATGCTCTTATGGACCTAACTTCACTTTTGAGTAAATGCCAATGGGTGTTGAAGTTTCTTATGTAACTTAACTTTGAATGCAAAGATGATAACCAAACCACCACAAATTGGGGACAATTTATAAGTGTAAATTCGTCTGAATTCACCAGAATTAGAAAGAAATGACCCGCAGTATCAATTAAGGCAAGTCCCAAGTTCAATTCATATCAACTCTCACACTCTCTTCGGATGGAAGAAAAATAGAATTCGATGACATTCAGGATCCGTAACTTTTGATCATTATACTTACTATAAGCTACAAACAGATTTTGAATTGTTTCAAAGTTCATAAACTTTAGAAACCATTGCTCAGCATGAGCATAACTTTGTGGTTCCTGAACCAGAATTCATTAACTTTTGGTCCCTTCTGTCAATTGATGGACATTGAAATGACTGCGTTCTCCAAACGACTCCAAAGAGTTTCTCGGTCATGAGAATGTCAAGAAGAATTTGGCAGTTTTCCAAAATCTTTTTACTTGAAAGAAAGTATGTTGAGTAGTGGATAGTGGATGGAGAGAAAGTTATGGATTTGGAGTTTGGCTGACTTGATTTTCATTATTTTTTATTAGGCTCTCGTCTGATCTCTTTCACTCGCATCTCCAACTGACGCAGCTTTGCTTTCTCCGTACTTGGTGAAAGTAAAGGGACTACGACTGAAGTTCCATTGCCCTACAGGACCCTTTCATCTTCCTTATCAGCAAATAACAGACGCTGCAACTCTCTTTCTTCATTAAAACTCAAGATGGAAGTCACTTTCCGGAAAAATCCCCACGGGAAATAAGGTAAGATTCTTCTTATGAGTCCATAAACAAGTCATCACAAATTCATCTTTTGCCCTCAAGCATCAAAGTGCATCAAAAGAAACCAATCCTTAATTACGTAAAGGTACTCAATGGAATCTCACTTGAGCTTCACGTGTGACACTCGAATGTCTGACCTAAGCTTTTTCACCCGGACCGAAATCGGGGAGTTTCCATTTTCCATCCCGTCGACAGGGCCATGTTTTCTTTTTAAGCACGAACCACAAGATTGATTGCTTTTCCGTGCATTCCAATGGCAGTCTTGTCTCGACGTTAATCTAGAATTAAAGCTTTGTATTTGGCTTGATTTATGTTCAAACAACTCAGCTACTGCATTATTGTTGCTTAATTGTCTTGTTTTTGTAACTTTAGAATAATTGCATTTCATCAGAGTCTGGACTCTGGAGGTAGGTCGGGTTCAAAAGTCTCCAGTTTCTATATGATGCAAACCACCCGGATTATAGCCCACTTTTGACCTAATTCCATCTGATTAGCTCATCTGTGAAAGCAGAAAGGAAAGGGGATTTTATCGATCGTTGAATTCATTACTCTAATGTCCCTATCCATTCGATTAATGCAACAAAAGTAAACAAAGGAGAATGTGTTCAAACAAAAGGAGATCATTTTTAAACTTCATTTTCTCATGCCGCAGCCTACACTTGAAATATTCATAAAACCAGGAAGGAAGGTTTTGAAAAATGCAAACAAAAAGGAATGTCAACAATGGAAACTTTTGTATCGCGTAGGTAAGGACGCAGTGTATAAAATTAACTTGAATTGCACTTACTCTGCCACTTGAATGCACTTTTAGGTAGTCCTTTGAAGTTCAGAATGCAAATGTCAAAACTAATTGGTTTCCTCCTCACTTTGGAGATAGACCAAGTTTCCATCCTCCACTTTATAGGAAGTTTAAGCCCTTAAGTCCTTTGGATTTATTTTTGGGTCAGAAATAACCGGATTTGTAACATTGTAACTGGGTTAACCCAATCTGTGGGACCTCCATGGGGGCCATTGAAGCTATTTGTGTCACACTGGGAAATTATTCCAAAGCACGCGTGGTACTTTCTCTCCTTTCACAATCACATAATAGGATGAATGAAAACTTCAATTGAAGGGACATTAATTCAAAGTAAATAGAACTCATGTTGGAAATCCAAGATTAACCATGTTTTTTCTTTCACCTTTTGCGACTAGTTCCATTCATCCAAGGACACAAAAGTTTCTAGGGAATTGGTCCTTTATTCAGAACTCTAAGAGCCTAATTCCAGTTCCTGGAATCAAACCACTAATCTCAGAGAGTCTGATGAAGGGAGGAAATTGCCTCTATTTTAGCCATCCATGTACACACACCGGGTCGTAAATTGTATGGCGTCAAGGTCACTTTGAGTAACGGACGTCTCAAGGATTCTCGAAATTGTAGGAAACTGGAATCCAATTTGTAACTTGAAACTATAGACTTGTGGCATCTAATCTCCAATCTATTGATCTTGAATTATTCAGAAAAAGTAAGTCTGTCAAGAAGAATGTTGGAAAGTTTTCTCTTCTCCGGAACATTTCGTCATCGTTACATGTCAAAGGGGAAGAAAACTGAACGATGATGACAATGCTTTCTTGAATTTTGTGACAAGGGGAGACACAAACAGGTTCCTTTATAGGGAAAAAAGGACAAAGGACTTTTAGAAGCTTTTTTTTTTAGATCAAATTCCCCCAAAAAATATTTTTACTTGAATTCTTTTTAGAAAAAGATAGCCTCTGACAGGGATTGTTCGACGCTTTTATAATTGGTCATGTAAAATAATCTTGGTGTAAGTTTAAAGTAGGTTTTTGAACATTTGAGAAGTAAACTTTTTCACTTCATTGTGGATCAGACGGTGCCTGGTCATCTCCGCTTTGGAGTCATATGACCTGCCACATTTGCTACACTGGAACTCACCGTCGTTCCTACGGAACTCGTAGTCTCGTCCCAGCACTCCAACAGTACCCACAACATGACAATTCAAGTGGGACGTGAGAGCTGCCTTTGTGCTAAATGACTCTGAGCAATCGGGACACTTGAAGGGACGTGGTTCTTCGTGTTTTGTTTTCATGTGGACACGCAGGGACCCCTTGGTCTTGAACGACTTTTCACATTCTGGACACTGGAAGGGTCGCTCCCTTGAATGGACGGTTGAATGTCGCTCTAGTGCTGATGCCGACTTGAATTCCTTGGAACATTCTGGACAAGAGAACTCCTCCGTTCTTGATGATGACATTGTCCAGGCCTCTGTCCAGAGATCACGAACCTACATGACATGAATTGACATGAATTTGGATGATTTTGAATTCAGTTAAATGCAAATGAACTCACTGTAGTTCCAGCCTAGGAGAAGAGCGGTCAACGTCCAGCTGTTAACCGATGATTAGTGACAGCACTTGGGACAATTGGAATGTCAGATGACCTCAATTGACCTTAATTGAACAATCAAATCAGACACATTTATGCTATAAATTAAGTATTCTTACCTCCGTTCTTGCTGGAATTTAGACGAAAAAAGTAAAGAAAGCCTCCAAAGTTTTTCCTGGAGAATTTTATGGAATTTTTATGTTTCTTTCCGCCTTTCTGAACTCAGCAGAACTTCCCAAATCTCACTTCCCCCCAAATAAAGTTTTGTTTCACTTTCATCCAGAAAGAGGTCAAGGGGTCAACAAACCCATTCTGCGCAGTTGCACATGTCATCACCCATCACCCATTTTCATATGGCTTACCCTCAAATCCAGGAATTCTTTACTTTGCGATCCCTGGAAACCGTTGTGAATTGTGGACCTCCACAAGCACCTTCTTCGTTAATTAAAGTTTGTTGGATCATAAAGTTTTTCGCCGTTGGTTTGTATGGATGTTCTGAAGCGTGTTACTTGTACCATCATTTGTACAGAATCCAAGATGCAATGCTCCAGTAGCAACAGTTGCATTTTGCGTCAGTTTCCATTTGGTCTGATTGAATTTGAAACGAAGTCAAAGGAATCCATTTTGGTTGTTTGGTGTAAAGAACTTTGGAATCTTTTTGTTAGTTCTGGAGCATCTCCAGGTAATAGAAGAGCATGGACATTGGTGTCTTGCTGAATCGGTCTCATTATGTACCCTCTTTGTATGGCACAGGAGTCTCTCCAGGATTCCAGTTGGTTGAAGATTCCTTCCTTGGCATCCTGCCAAGTCCCAACCACGCACCTCTTTCAGAATAAAATGGAGTGGTCTGGGCGCGCAGAGAAAGAAACTTTCCAATAACTTTCGACTAGGTTTCCTTTCACCCTCCAGTTCAGTTTCTACTTGCACCACGGCAAGACTAGGCTTGTCTCCAGAATCCAGTGGAATCCAGTGGAATCCAAAGTGCATTTCCAGAGATTTCTCAAGTGGGGCTCAAACGGGGAAATGAAAATTGTTCCATTGCTACAAGTACTCAAACTTTCATGGAAGGAAGGAAACATTCTTCAGCAATTCAGGTTACCCGATTTCTCCAATTTCTCCATTTTCACACTTGAAAAGCATCTTTGTGGGACTTTCTTCCACTAAAGGGATTTAACTTCTTAAACTTTACTCATTCAAAATGAACGCAAGATGAAACTTTAAGTGTGAATTGCGTCTACTGATTTTGTAAATTCCATGTCCAGCAAAAGCTTATGTTTTATTCATCCTATTTTTTATTGTTTTACTCTGGATTCCATCGATTCTGGAGAGGCGCTTTATTGGTTTGTTTGGGTTGGATCCAATCGATAATTCATTCAACCCATGTGCCCAAAAACCAAAGAAATAATATTTGCACAACATGAAAGTCATTTTGCAGTGAAATTTGGAATCCGGGGATTGCTTTTTCTAACTTCCATTCCCAACATGCTGGAAATGAAAGCAAAGTTCCCACACAAACCAAATTGCAATTAAAAGAATTTTTTTTTCAATTTAGGAACAAAAGGGAAGCCATTTGGTGTTAATTGACCATGAACTTGAGCATGGAATTCTTTTTTTTTATTGAATTCTTAACTTTTAATCAAAATCTCATCCCGTGCAATTGAGGAATTCACGTGCAAATCACAACTGCATTCAATTTGAGTCACGTGGATGGAATTCCTGGAGAAATTGTTATTGCATAGACATTGGAGGGAACAAAAGATGTTGGGAATAATGAATCCACGTAGTCATTATAATAGTTGGATATGGAAAGTGTGTTTGCTTATGGAAACTTCCGTGATCCTTTTGTTTGCTTCTTCTGGTGTTGATTGATTGCTTTCGGTCAGGAGAATTTCCTTGTTTCCAGAAGGGACAACCAATGACCGTTGAAAGGTCCAATCAACCTTGCAAAAGACAAACACACCACCACTGGGAAAGTTAGAGGCAGAGGCTTAAACCACGCACATAAGACTTCTCTATCGTCCATTGAACTCGACACAAATATTTTTCCCTTTACAAAGTTTCCTGGAAATCATTGGCCAGCTTCCAGGGGATTTGGAAATTAGGTGATAAACAACGTGATCACTTTACTTGGAATTCTCTTCATTTAGAAATGGCTTTTGATGTTTCTGTTCTGGTTTAAGATTAATTCAATAAGTGTGTGGGAAATTCAAAAGGAGTTTCATTTCTTTGGTTTCCTTTTCAATATGTTTGTTTCTGACATCAATTTGACACAATCAAGTATCAGGAATGATAGAAAATGACAAGCAATTGCTTTAGAATATAAACAAATGCGGAAATTGCGTCTTTTATAAGTATTCCTTTTTATTCTATTTGGAAAATAACAAACCCAATTTCCTCTGTTTTCACTTTCTGAATCGTATTGAATTTCGTCATTTTGTTTTTCTATTCTCAGATACCGTCAAGACGAACGTTGAACTTTGGATTTCAGAGTAATTCAACCTCGGCCACAAACTAGGCTGATTTATATCCAAATTGGGATAAAGTTATGAATTTCCAAGAACTGACGTACGCTGAACAAGTCCTGCTTGCGTCTGTGGCAGGCGGAACTGTTCTGTTGACACTCTTCATCGTCATTTGCATCATTTGGAAACGATGTCCGATCCACAAATTCATTTGGAAAGATCGTAAGTCAACGCCATCTACAATCGGTACTGGTAAATCAATCAATCAATTTGGTTTTAATTTTTAATTAGCAAAAAAGAAAGGGATGGACGACATTATTTGCATTCGTTACCCTCCAGACATTTACCCTTCGTCAGTTGGCATCTACAGAGAAAGTAAGTTTACGCATGCGCTAAAAAACCATTTAAATGTTTTCTTCTGCGCAGACGTCCTCCGAAGTCCGGCTGAGGAGGAAATTGCCCGAATCTTCAGTTCCCCAGTGAAGCGTGACTCGACCTACAGTTCAATGTCTGAGAATAGCAACAGCGTTTCAGCTTACGAGCTTGGTGGGACTCGGCTCAGCTCTGCCACCGGTTCCCCACTCACAGGGACCCCGAACTCTCCCGACTCTACTTCTCATCTGATCCTGAATGGGAATCGCCCAAGGCACTTTCCCCATGTGAATAATAACCCAGTAATGGAGGAGCCAGAGGAGAATGACAATACAAGGAAGGAGCACCTCGCCATTTTGGAAGAAGAACCGCGCCAGCCCTTCTTCACTTTTGGACTCAAGTACGAAGAAGGGAGTGGAAGCGTCCAACTCGAGTTTCTTGTAAGTTTCCAATTTAATTTCCAATTTAATTTCCAATTCCCAATTTTATTCCCCTGGGATTTCCGTCTATATTTGACTCCATTTAAAACCAAGGTGATAAGATTATTACACAAACTGAACTTATCAGGCACTGCCTCTCTTCCTTTTAAAATTCTGTTTGTCACCTTTTCCGCAATCAGGCGCATGGAACATTGTTGACCGCTGGTACCTTTGTGATTGACATTGAAGGTCAAGTGGGTGTTAGGACAAAACGCATCATCACATTGCTAATCAGTCATTAGAGTCTTGTGCTCTTCCAATCAGACCACCACTTTTGATGACGATTGGAATATGGTCTCATGTCCCTCGTGAATCAAACCTCCAGTTACCACAAAGTATTTAGTGGAGGTGGAGTTTAGATTTACAAAACAGTTGCAAACTAAACGTAGAAATGAAGTACAACTTCTCCTTTGCTGGTTGTGGGTTCCTTGGGATTTACCACGTGGGAGTGACCACTTGCCTCAAGAAACATGCACCACATCTAATAGGGAACAAAGTATCTGGATCTAGTGCAGGTGCCCTGGCGGGATTACTCATGTTAGCTGACGTCCCTTTCGACTCTAGTCTCGGGATTCTCCTGAAGGTTGCAAACGCAGCGAGGACCAAAACACTCGGGCCCTTTAGCCCTTCGTTCAACCTAGGGAAAATGTTGACAGAAGTACTTGACAAGATTCTACCGGAAGACGTGCATTTGAGGGTGACTGGGAAACTGCACATTTCCCTTACTCGATTCCACGACCGTCAGAACGTAGTCATCTCGGATTTCAAGAGCCGTGAGGAAGTGAAGCAAGCGATGCTCTGTGCTACTTTCATCCCCTTCTTCTCTGGTCTCATTCCACCCACATTCCGGGGAGTTCGGTATATGGATGGAGGCTTTACTGACAACTGTCCGTTGACTGATGAATACACAATCACAGTCAACCCTTATGCAGGGGAGAGTGACATTTGCCCACAGGATGGACATACTTCACCAACCCTTGTCAACCTACTCAACACTTCCTTTGAAATCTCGGCCAAAAATATCTACAGACTCTGCGGTACTTTGTTTCCTCCAAATGCGACACAATTTTACGAAATATGCCAAGCGGGTTATGACGATACTCTTCGGTTTCTGGCCAAACGGGATCTCATTGGCTGCCCTGCCTGTGTAGCTCCTCCCATTCCTGCTCAAACCCTTACAAACACTAATTCAAACAGTCAGAGTTCAGAATTCCTGGAGGAAATGGCTACAAAGAACTTTGATCGGATCATGGCAGAGGAATGTTGCCATGATTGTGTCGCCCATCGCGTAGGCGCACTTGAAGACCAACTGCCTCGGTCCCTTTCAAAAGTATTTCAAGAAGATATTGATTTTTGGAAGCGAGGGCTCCTGAACTACTTGAATACTTACAAAGGGGTCAAACTAATAAGGTTCATGACCTTGCCTTGGGCCATTTCGGCTGACATCGCAGTAGCTACAGGACAGAAAATCATTGACACAGCACCCTCCCTCCTGTCACCGCCGCCACTCTTGGAATTCACAAGGAGGAAATTATTCCAAAATTCCCGACAGAAGAATTCCATGACTGACGATACTCTTATCATCATGCCCCAAATTGCTCAAGAATTGGGACAACATGATCAAATCCAACTGGAATTTCCCCTGACTGAAGACTTTATCGACATTGTTGAAGAATATAGGGAATGGACACCGACCAATGGACAGTCGACCTATTACAACTCTCCAGATCCAGATTCAAGGTTTTCAGCCATTGAATTGTCACCTGAGGATGAAGAACAAGTTCCAT
Source organism: Pseudachorutes palmiensis (assembly GCA_009869845.1). Lineage (NCBI taxonomy): Eukaryota > Metazoa > Arthropoda > Collembola > Poduromorpha > Neanuridae > Pseudachorutes > Pseudachorutes palmiensis. The sequence continues at coordinate 24,552 of VNWY01000450.1, read as the reverse complement.
TTGATCAACTCCTGACAAACTCAAGTCCTGAGATGATCAAATCCAACTGGAATTTCCCCTGACTGAAGACTTTATCGACATTGTTGAAGAATATAGGGAATGGACACCGACCAATGGACAGTCGACCTATTACAACTCAACAGATCCGGATTCAAGGTTTTCAGCCATTGAATTGTCACCTGAGGATGAAGAACAAGTTCCATTTGATCAACTCCTGAATAACTCAAGTCCTGAGAATGTCGTCCTCTACTATGACTAAGAATCAAAATTTTTGTTTAGATTGACGTAATTCCTTGCACTTGGACGCACGTGTTTAGTTTTTGCGTATTATTAAAAGCTGCTAACGTCGAATTATGCAAAAGTCCTTGGGAGATGGTGCGAGTTTATCTTTGTTAGATAAAGAAAGAAATCACGAGTGGAGTGGTCCGATTGGTCCTTGTGATGGGACGTGGTTCACAGCCTATGGCCAAACAATGGCAGTCCTGTGACAACCCAACCCCAAAATTAGGTCTTGTGGTGTGACATTGTTTGCTGATAAGAAGAATGCTTGACTAATTGCGCATTAGACGAGCGAATTGTAACAAATTATCAACACTCCAACACTCCCTGCTTCCTAGTCATTGAAAAAACGCAAACGACTGGATTTAGATGAGTCAGGTGTCGTTTGGATTGGATATAAAACGACCCTGTTTGCATTTAGTTAAACTTAATTACGATTAGTCAAGCAACAGATCCTCAGTCAACAACCTCGGCTTGAGGAGAAAACAACTGAAAGAAAAATCAACTGAATCCAGATTCACAATGTCTTGTGCCAATCCACCGAGGATGAATTTCAGTTTCGCTGGATGTGGGTTCCTAGGGATGTACCACTTTGGGGTAGCCGCCTGTCTCCGCCGCTACGTCCCTCACTTGGTAGCAGATCGAGTTAGCGGAGCTAGCGCCGGGGCGCTTGCAGGAATGGCAATAGTAGCTGGCGTGCCTGTGAGCGATGCTGCGGCAATGTGGATCCACGGCTGTACGACTACGAGAGAGAAAGTGATTGGAGCCTTGAGTCCTTCAAGTGACGTAGCAGGGATTGTCCGCTACCATCTCGAACGTTCTGTCCCGGAAGACGCTCATTTAAGAGTCAACGGGAAACTTTACATTTCAATGACCCGTGTCCGTGACATGAAGAATGTCGTCGTGTCCCACTTTGATTCAAGAGCTGAGCTCATCGACGCCCTCATCTGCGCAGTTACTATTCCGTTCTTTGTCGGTCTCATCCCGCCCCTATTCCGTGGTGAACGCTTCATTGACGGTGGATTTTCAAACAATCTTTTGATCCAGGACGAACACACTGTGACAGTGAGTCCGTTCTGCGGTGAGTCTGACATTTGTCCTCGTGACTCACCTACCTTGTCACCCTGGGTAATCATGGCCTTCAACAATACTTCAATCGAAGTCTCCACGTCGAATATAATGAGACTGAGCAATGCCATTATCCCACCGAAAGTCCCACACTTGGCTGAGATTTGTCAACAAGGGTATGAAGACACTCTGAGATTCCTTGTAGTGCGGGGACTCGTTGGATGCCATGCTTGTGTCCTTTCAAAAGCAGACAGGCAACTCCTTCACTTGACAACAAAAGAAGATTCGGAAATTGAACTAACTGAAGATGAACTTTCTGCTCCGGAAGACGAGCAGGACGAAATGGACAGGATCTGTGTCGATTGTGAGTCTGTGAGGGAATTTGCGATGACCAAGGTCATGCCAGAGTCAATTCAACAGACCTTCCGGGCAGCCATTGAGTCTGAAATGACTTCACTCCGGACGAGACTCCGCCAGTACAAGATTATGAAATTGATTTCAATGGCCACTCTCCCGCTGGCATTCTCTTATGACTTTGTCATTGCGACTGGAACAAAGCTCAAGAACGTACCGAAAATACTTTTGGAGCCTCATGTCACTGCCTTTCGAGAAGCACTTATTCCACTCCCTTAATTACCAATTAGTCACTGCTCTATTCTAAAGGCTATTCATTCTCTCTCATGTCTCTTTAGTTCACTTTTTCTATATAATAAACACCTTTTTTAATAAGCTCTGTCATTATAATTCCAGTTTATTCGCTTTGATAAGCGGAGGTGGAAGCCTTATTCTTTGTTCCAAAGTCCCTTTCTTCTAACTCTCAGAATAGACTAATTAAGCTCCTGTTTTTTGACTAATTAGTCAAAATTAGTCAGTAGTTTGGCACTAATGATAAACTAATTGGGATTTTGGAATCCAGGAAGCTCGTAATTTGCCATGGAGGGATTACTTGAACCAACCCGCCGATGTTTTCTTTACACTGGAAATCGAGCCCCGGAAGTTGAGCAGGAAAGCAAGTTCTGGAGGGTACAAGACAGAGATGCTTCGCTATCGATTCCTCACTAAAACTATTCGCAAGGCCAGTGACATTTGCGACTTTAGTGAAAGGTTCTTGGCACAACTTTCCAAGGCAAACCTCAAGGTAATCAAATGACTAAATTCTATCAAAGATTAAAGCGTTAATGTCATCCTTTAGCAGTAGCTTAGCTATAGCTTTAGGTTAGCGTCATTCTTAGCTGTTACGTTAAAGTTGAGGATACACCGTTCACTTTCATAACGTTAAGGGTTTATTTGCATTAGGACAACGTTGGAGTTTGATTGAATCCACTTCCTCATTCATAATTGGTTGCATTTGTTTAATCTTTTGGATATTTTGATCCTATCACTGTGCACTTTGTGCAGTTTCTGTTGCACCTGCTGGACATTGATCTGGTGGGAATAACCGTTGACTTGAGATAAGAGTTAATGCAATGAATGAACTTTGAATTTCACGTGCTCTGTAGAAGGTATTAACAATGCCCAAGTAATTTTAGAACCAGGGCTTTGACATTTTCCAAATTAATTGAGAAATCTCTCTGCAAATAGGAAGTGGGTTGAAGGGAATGAACGAATGGAAGCGTTTCTAACACACAGACGAGCTTAGAATTGAAACTTTTCATTGGATGTTGATATAATGATGATGGAAAGCGACTTTCCCTTGGGAAAGTTTAGTCTTTTCATGGTATCTAAAGTGAAGATGTACAAGGAAGATGGATACTTTCATTGACACTTTTTTTTTCCATTTCCGTAGGACTATAAAGTTCGTTTCAGCGCATTTGATGAGGATCGATATGGAAATCCAACAGAACTTGGGTCTACCACCCTCACATTCGACGACTTCCGGGACTTTACAAATCACAAACTCATCCTCAGTTGCTCCCTCAAGGAACCAATCATCGTAAGATGACTTCCGCTTTTTAAAAATAAAAAATTGGAAGTGTAGGCGGCGTAGTCCTTGATCTACTTTCCTATTCCTGGATTATGGAAATGACTTTTTACACAATTCAGAGAGAACCTTTTGTGGACAAAAGATAAAAGAAGTTTTAATCATAATTTACAACTACCATTAAATAACTTCCAACAGAACAACTTTTTGCGTCTTTTGTCCAAATTGGTAAAGTTTCTTTCATTCTTCCAAGTTCCATTCTCCCCCATGGGGATGAGGACTACAATTCTTAGAATTCCTTCAGTTTTAAACCCAGATGGGACACAATTTTAATCAAGATCCTTCTACACTGCCCTTACTATCCACAAAATCCCAATTATGGATGAAATGGGGTCTTAATTAATCACGTTTCAAGGAATCTGACTTGTGTTTTGTGTTGTTTTGCAGAAGCGTGGTGATGTGTTGATTGGACTGTGCTATCTACCAACTGCAGAGAGAATGTCAGTGAACATTATGAAGGTGACGAGTATGAATCCTTACTTCAGCTATGGAACAATCACCAAGCAAAGTGAGTTTAAATTCAACATTCAAGATTCCATTTATGAGTAGTGGATTTGGCCATTTTGAATCAGAGCAAGGACAAGACCATCAATTTATTCATGAAATCTTCCCCTGGTTTCCAGAATGTAGAGAATTAATTAGCATAATGGGAACACAAAGATAAAACAAAGGATTCCCCGTAGCCCTCAAAATATAAATTAAACCCTCAAACCCCAAAATCTACCCGGATTCATTTCAAGGCAGTTTGACCTTAAGTTGTTCCACTTTTGGAGGTCAAATGGGAAATGGTGTCAAACATTCGGCTGAATAAAAGGGGAATATCGACATGTTTTGCACAGGCTTCGGTTGCGTGTTCGCACGATCCCGAAGCCACTTGAAAATAAAGCAAACTGAAGCAACTTTGGGCTTTAACTTGTGCAGAAGGTTGTGAAATGTCATCAATTTCATAATAAATTGATGACATTTCCATTTGATTAATCTCACTAGGCCATGAAAATGTTTTGATCATTTCCAGTGTTGGATGAGAGAGAGAGTTTTCCATCTTTTATTAAAAGGGGAACGTTGTTTATGAATAATTGAAAGGTTAACACGACACATGAAGATTATGTTTTGATTCTTCAGGCATTTGCTACGTCCGTGTCTTTCTACTCAGAGCGGACACTGGGAAAGTCATCAAGCGGAAGAAAACAACGTACCAAAGGGTGGCAAGTACTGGCGGAGACCAACCAATTTTCAATGAAACGTTGGTCTTTGATATGCCACCGGCAGAACTCATTTCTACTGTTCTCTTGGTCATGGTTTGTCTCACTGACAAGGTCAACGGGAGCATTACACTTGGAGACCAGTCACCATCACCACCCGCACCTTCCCTTCTTGTGGCCAAGAGACATTCAACACCTGAACACAATCACCTTCGACCTCCTGACCCAACAGATGCTTTCCGACATCATCGACACTCCGTGGACGACGCACTTTTCCACTATGGGGACAACATGAACAGAACCAGTCGGAGCAGCTCGGGGGTTTTCGACTCTGCTTCAGCCGGAAGCAGCAGAAGAGGCAGCGCTGAACCACCCCTGGACAACCGTGACTCTCCAAGTACGGCAGTAAAGTCAAAAGACACGGTGGTCGGGAAGGTTGCCTTTGGATTCGGAGTCAAGAATCCAGCAGCTAGAAATCACTGGGAGAAAATGGTCAAAAATCCCCGAACAATTGCATCAGAATGGCATAATCTCCGCTAGGGTTTTGCAAAAAAAGGATTTGCAGAGGAATTTTGGGATTATTTTGAACAGAATAGAAAGAGGAATTGTCTATTTCAGTACAGGGTAGAAAATCTCATTTTTAGAAAATTGTTGTGTAAAAGTTTTAGTTTCTAGAGTAGTTTTCTTGCATTCTTTTGGGACGAAGGGAAAGAAATAGGAAACTGGGTCAATTTAAAATAAAAAGATACTTGGAAAATCTTCTCTCCATTTTGAATTTATTTAATTGTGATTTGTCTACTACGGTTTAACGATGCCTTTTGAAACAAAGATATTGCGGACGTTAAACGAAAGTCACAGGAGATGAAGAAAGGTAATTTGGACTCACTTGGTCTTGGACTCAATGTGACCTGACAGTTAGTAGTTACGGAAGGATGACTATCTGTGACACCGTGGGGACTCATCGGTGGACTTGAGAGAGTGGCTGAGATTTAGTAATGCGAGGGACGTCGACTGGTGGATCCAACATAGTCTGCGATTGATCGGTCATTAGATCCTTTGGCCCAGATCGTGTACAGAGCAGCCAGTCCAAATCCAACACCACCAGCAATCCCACATCGTTTCAGTCCAGCTGTCAAATGACAAATAAAACTTTACTTGTAACTCCGTATCTTATCTAAATTACTCAAGAATTAACCTGATGATGCTCACCTGATGATTTGTACAAGAGGCCTGTGGCTGTGGCAGACGCTAGGGTATTATATTCATCATCAGTCCCACGCCACCAGCTCATAAGTACCCCAAAACTAGAGTACATCACGGCCATGACCCCAAGTGAATTTGCAGTCCCGGCTCCATGCTTCATAACGTAATTTATTAACCTAAAATAAACAAATGTTTAAACAAAAAGGCAATAAATTACTTGCATGATGATCTTAACTCACTGAGTCCTTCGAACTTTTCCGATTTGACCTTGTGTGTCTCGTATCCCTCGATAGAATCCAGATATACTTCCCATCCCTGCCCCGACTAATGCGGCTCCTCCAATGGTACCGAATGCATACTCGAATCGACCTCTCTGTCTTCCAGCCCCTTCAGGAAGGATGAATTCAGGTTCAGATGCGATGTAAGGGTCGATACTGAGGTAAGGTGACAACTGAGAGACTCTGCTGCTGGTGTTAACTACAAATACAACAAAGATTGAATGAGTTTATCCACAGGATGATTAAATGGACCATAGACATAAAGTATACAAATGGTGTTGGTTCCGTAGAGATTGACCTTTACTTACCAGATACATTCATAGTTGGGTCATCAGTAGAGTAAGTAGGATTGTACATCCCAAGTAAGTTCTTGAGAGTTGATGAACTTTCTACCATTGTGAGAAGTATGAGTTGACCAGATGATAGACAGTAGACAGTAAGGGTCAGAGGGTATACCACCTGTGGAATTGTGAGTTTGATTAACTAAGGTCAAAGCGGGGTCAAATGTGATTTTCCTTACCTCCAAAAAGTGTGATTTTCCACAAGGCAAAAGACGAGAAGGTTCAAATCTTGCGTCATTCGTCATTCAATTTCTGCTGTTTTGCGTCGTTCTCAAACAGAGTTTGGCATCGCAACAAACAAATCGCAGGACAATACGTTCACTTTTGCGTCATATTTACTAAAATCAATTCAAACAGAGATTCCTTGTGGCCAATAAATAAGTTTCTATGATTTATTTCAATAAGAATAAGACACGTCCACTCCATAACTCCTAATAACCCGAGGTCCTCGATGATTTAATTTATTAATTTGATTTTAGATTATACTGATCTTTGATCATCCAAGTATCCTTGATTATTTTAACTTGTACACAGCAAACACGGCAGTATTAGCAAGGAGTAGACGAGCCAGAGACACAGTATAGCTGACGAATAGAGCGCAGGAGCAGAAAGAGGCTAAGCCGGTGTTCATCTGGGGTATTTAAGATGTCCTCTGTCCATTTTCCGAAACTGAACTTTGTCATTTATTCCTCAGAAGAACGTTGGCCCACTGAAAGGTTGAAATTGATTCTTGAATTTTGTATTTGGCAATTTATAATTGTAAACTACCTTCATTGCCACCCTGTAGAGCCACAAAGAGGTGCACGTGAATCTGTTCAATGTGGTTATTGACCTCGGCGCGAAACTCCGTCCATTTCAAAGGCGGATGACCAACGGATTCTGGAACAAGATATCCCTCGTAGCCAGCAAACTGGAGACGATGAAAGTCAACTAATTCGCTCAATGCATTGATTTTGTTGCGGATTTGACCTATAGCCTCCTCCAAAGTCCAGTCAAACATGCTCCCAATATTTTCCATTTTACCTATGGGTTAAATAACAAAGAGGATAAGTGCATCATGAAATATCTCTGAATTTGAGTCCTTCATCACTAATTGAGTAGTTTTTAACATTTAAAAAGTGTTCAAGTCTTTAAATTCATGAATGAATTTGTTCTCACCGTTGCTATTCACTTCACGATTCCTGGCGAAATAGACCCCGTATAAGTATTGTAATTTTCGCACAGATTCCCGTAAGCTGTGAGAATCCCTGGTTTGGTTTATGAAGATAGCCAAAGTGGTCGCTTCAAATAGCAAGAAACATCCTTTCTTCCTAATTGCTTGAAATGATCGAAAATGGTCCATATTAGTATGTTGTGTCAAAGGTTACTTTGGGTTTAAGTGACGGAGGTTTGGACAAGACTACTTTTACCCTGTCCCTTTGTGTCTTGTATAAAAATAAAGAAGGAAAAGGGAGGATTTCTTCAACCCAGTCGCTTCTTGTAATACTTGTAAGGTGGTTTTAAGAATAAGCCAAAGGTTGACCTTAAAAATAACCTTGGATATTCCAAACCCTTGGCCTTCTTTAGACGGAACCACGTAATTAATAATCTTCAATATGAAATCTGAATATCTATGCAACAAGAATTAAATTAAAATGTCTCCATATACAATTTGATTCAACACCAACGTCACAGGAAATGGGCCAAAAGCCACAATTTAGAATAAAGCTATAGATATAACCATACAATTCTAAAGGAAATTAACTAGTAAAACTTTACCTTAACTTTATCATGAATTTAGTGTCAGGATCTGTTTTAATTAAAAATTAAGAAATATTGAGTAAAACATCGAACGTTTTTGTTTTAGTTCGTATACTTCTATTTATAGGAAATTCAACTCAGGTTCCAAGGACATGCTTCAAACATTTATCCATAAGAAAGAAGTCAATTTTAATTATCAATTTCCTTGCAAAATGCTAAGAGTTTTGGTCATATCGATTAGAATTACGGCCGAACAGAATAGTCACTTCCATCCTATACATTTCGAAATTAGATATTAAATTATGGATGCTATAATTTCCCGATGTCATTTCCGATCCAACCTTCTCTGTGTCGTAAGTTGAAAGTAGAATAGCTGTGGATTATCCAATTAAACCCAGTGCTTAATACCTACTGCCAACAGAATGTTCCCAAAATTCCTTTTGATTTCTCCACTTGACTTGTATCAGGAAATCTACAATTATTCTTGGTCTTTTCCCCTTACATGGAATCCTCAGTCCCAGTCCTTTAGCTTAAACAAGAGACTTTGTAATTCTAAATTGTGGTATTTTATGACAATATTCGTCCTAGGCGTAGGTTGTGTTGGATCTAGTCTCACTGTACTTTCAAGAGAACTTTTTCTAGGTATGAATCCCCTGTCACCACCAATAGAAGCAAAAGTGTCAATTGGAATAGCTGCCTTTGCAGGTGGTTATGGCTTATTTGCAACTTGGATTCTACTGCAATACTCTGAATCAGCAGCAATTGCTTTAAAAAGTACATCAATTGGAACTCCTAAGATGTCTTACAGTAAGTATATAAATTGAAATTAAAATTAACTTAATTAAAATCATTCAATTAATGACAGAGAGTACAAGTTATTTCAAGCGTCAGCAGTGGGTTGAAAACTGTGTCAAATGTTTTACCATTTACATGGCATTGGCTCCTTTCCCAGTGACAGTCGTTGGAATCTATTCATCCTTAGATCCGTTCAAATACTCGATCCGATTGTTCTTTCCTTCCATTTGGGATCAAATATGGACACCATTTTACATTTGTGGAATGTTCCTAAGAATTCCTTTAGTTCTGTTTGGTTTTCATTCTGTTTTTAGACTTGCTACTCTCCACGGTATCTTTTTGTTTTCATTAGGTCAAGGCTATAATTCCATAATGGAAGAACTCAATTCAAATGTTCCTGTTTATAGTAAAGTTGTAACAGTTTTATACTGGAGTTACAACAGGCTCCAAATACAGGTGAAGTTAGCTCAGGACTTTGTTAATAACAGTTTATCCCTTATTCTGGGACTAGCTTTCTTTTTAATTGTTTTATTGGATGTCGTTTGCATCAAGTTGTACAAAGAAATCCCTCTTTTGTTGTTAATCCTGATTGCAATTGCTTCTGTTGTGATTAAGATCACCGTTTCTTTTATCCTGATCCCATTGGCTATTGGTATATACGAAATATCAAGCTCCTTTATAAAGGATTTTCACCAGAAGATCTGGAATTTGAAACAGGGTTCTGCAAAAGGATTGTTTTTGCTTAGAATGAAACATTTACGACCAATTGCATTGAAATTGTCATTTAGATCCTATGGGTTTATGCCTATGGTCAAATCAGTTCGTTCTGATTACTATTACTACCTCATCTACTACACAATCACTGCCATCTTTTCATTCAAAAGGAAATCAAATCCATTAATCCGTGCAATTCAATTATAATCAATTCAAATTCAATAAATAAAAAGACTAGTTATTAGAGACTAATTTCCCATTAGAATTCAATGATTTCATACTAATGATGTAAATATGGTGAAACAATGGAACAATTGAAGCAATAAAAACTTTCAATTTCTAAAACTAGTAGAATAAAACTTTCATTTTCACTTTTGCAAATGAAACTTTTGGTTTTTGTTCAAAATGAACATAATAAAGTACATTTTCTTATTATATTTGGATATAATTTATTTGAATTTTACTGAAGCAATTGAAGGTGTAGTTTTAACAGCAGACGAGGAGAGACACGTCTTTGTTTCTGATGATATTTTCCAAGGAATTATTCCAACACTCAACGACTGCTGGAACACAATTGTGGTAAATTTTATTAATTCATTCCCCTTTAAAATCTTATAGTCTGTAATAACTATTATTTGGAGGCTGCTTTAGAACATGGGGAACTTGGGAAACGTGAATTTGAAAAACAAAGTTTCTGGAATGACATTTTACTAAGGCGGTTGAAACCGTATCATGAAGCTATTAGGGAAATTGACCAAGCAGTTTCTGCCAATAGACCAGCCATCGTACTAAACAGTGCTGTCAATATATCAACAATGTAAATTAAAACTATAATTAACTATAAACTACTTAATTTACTTGTAATTGAAGACGGAGTGCGTTCAACTTGTCTGAGCAAACACGTTCAGATAAACAGTTGAACTGGTTGGAAAGTGCAAAGGATGGTTGGATCAAAGTATCAGAAATGATTTCCCAAGTACATTGGAAGTACGACTGGGCATTCGATCATTTATACGTAAGTTAAGCGTTGTAGTTAAACACGAAAAGGGACAGACGCTACAAACTTCTTCTTTGCTTAGTCTGAAGGTCGAACGGAACATGTTTCAGACCACTTTGTTTCAATGAATGAAACATTGAAGCAATACTTTCCTTGGTTTGACATAAAAGGTAAGAAACTAATGAAAATAATAACTATAATAAACAATAAATTAATAATTCTATACTTTGCAGATGTGGATGCAGAACCAGAGCAAGGAAGTAGTAACTTCTTGACTTCAATTTCAAAGCAACTTGCAGAAGGGAAATTCCTATCATTGAAAGACAAGAATTTATTCCAAGGACTGAAAGAGTTGTTGAGACTTGAGGTTTAAATATTTAATTGATTTCTTCATTTATTTCATAATTATTTATTTTAGGCGAAAAGATTAGCGGGTTTAGAGCAGAAGCCGGGTACTGGTTCAGTCTGCCTGGGGAATGAAACGTTTGCTGGGAAGCGAGGAAAGACATTTCGTTACATTCCTGTTTATGTTCTGCTCCATTTACTCAATGGAGAGTTCAAATACTATCTTATGCAGAATGTGGCACACATGTACAAATGTGTACTCAGTAAGTCAACATAATCACCATTCACAACCTCACTTCACCATCTTCTACTTCTAAGCTCAACAATGTGACAAGCAAATTGCAACTATAAGTGAAGATCACCTGAAGAATTACTACACGTTCTACTTTGATGGGATGTTTGAAGCATTCAGGGAAAAGAATAAGGAAGGACTAACACCAGCTTCGATTCCTAAAAGCGCATGGCGGTGGAGATGCGACCCTCCACTGAATCCAAAGAAAGAAAGTAAACGACAGCATTTGGAAGGAGTCACTTATGCTAGGTTCTACGACTACCAGACGGTAACACTAAGAATTACTTCCAGTGCGCATGCGCATAACATAAGGCTTTACTTTACTATAGCTATTTGTGGCGGAAGAAAAGGTCCTTTCTTTGACCCAAACATGCCGTGATAGTTGTGATTTGTTTGATGGTGGGTATTCATCAATCCCTTGTGAAGAAGATGACTGGGACTGCTTGGAAGAAGAAAAGGAATTTGACTGTGTAGACTTAAGGGAACAAGGTCTCCCTTGTCCTGGAAAGCAAAGGGCCATTTGTCCAAATGAAGGGATCAAGGTATATGGGGAAAATCTACTTTTACTTGGTGACTTTGCGTTAAAAAGTTTTGAAATTCTAGTGCACTACGACTAAAATGAGGCACGTTCAAATCTGCGAAGGGCAAAGAGACTGGAGACATATTGAATGGCTGGATCGTGGGGAAGGAAAAGTTATGGGGAAAAGTGAGTTTGAATTTATTTAAATTGTGAATTACCTATGCATTAGGCTTTGACTGTTGTAGAAACTGCATGTAGTGCTGCTGGACGACGAAATATTTCTACAACTGGAATAGCAGAACGTTCAGCTCTGACAAAGTTTGAGCCACAGAATTGTGAAGTTTGTATTTGCAAGTGTTTTGAGCCCCTGAGTAACAGGACTCATCGATACATTAGCTTACAACCACAACTGGCAGAAGTGGTGAACCAGAAAGCAGTTGTGGGGGTCAGGTTTGTCAAAATTGGAAGTGTCATTTACCCTAAGGTAACTGAATGCTTAAAAAGTTAAGCTACTTGTGCTCTAAAGGTCAATTGCAGATCGCTCAAGCAAAAGTTCGTCACGGCAGGCCGAATGCGTCGAGTATTGAATGGATTGAACCGACTCCGATTCAAGATGGAGAACTGTCTGACGAATCAAAAATATTTAGATTAGGACGTCATGCTAGAAATATTCTGCTAGACGATTTCCTCGCGCCGATTGGATATGCGATCACAGGGGTGAGATTTGTAGCGGCCAATCATACAGTCCCGGGAGATTATGAGTTGGATCCAGTCTCTATAGGCCATGTTATCTTCCCAGTTTTTGTAAGTAAGAATTCATGCCATTTTGGATGTAATTTATGATGAAATAATAGGAGAGCACTGAGACTGCGCAGAGTTGGAGCTTCCATTCTGTTGAAAAGGAATTGGCCCTGGAAGTTCAAGTAAATTGAAATTTTTTAAGAAATTTTAAAATTTTAAAAATAAGAAATCAAATTTTTTTATTTAGATGACTGGAATGACTGAATCAGGGGAACTGAAACCGGATACTGCAGAGTGGAAATCAAATGCTAAAGTTAGCAGTGCTCATCGTAAGCAAGTTGTTCTTGATGACCCGGATGACCCAACCCTTTCTCATCATCCATCTGTCACCAATTCTACCTCGAATCAGTTCATTTCCATTCAAACTACTTCAATCAAGAAGGACGTGGGACAAACTCCAGTACCATTCTTTGACATCCAGGAATTAATTGAACCAAGTAATCTAACGCTGATTCGGGGCCTTGGCTTATTCTACAAGGGACGTCCAGGTTACGGTGGTTTCATTAGCTTCCGTACCATTTCTATGCCAATGTCAGACGCACCGAAGAACCCTAGGTATGACCTTTGGTACTCCAGAAGGTCAAATATTAAATAAAATTAATTTAAATAAAATGATAAAATCTCAATTGTGAAGTTCAATTTGCAGAGTGAATAGAATAATTTATTAGAAGATTAAAGTAGAGATTAAAATAAGAGTAAACCGATGGAAGGTATAAGCTTTAGAAATCAGTCAATAGAGGGTGCTGTGTGGTGTTTGTTGTGTCAAAAGGGTCACTTGGGTTCAACCGTAGTAAGGCCATCCGTATGACCAGCTTCCCCAACGTCCTCCCCAACCGTAGCCGTAATAAGGCCATCCGTAGCCCCATCCCCACAGCCATCTTGCCTTTCGCTCCTCCGCAGTCTCAGTTCCGTTGAGAGTTCCATTCACCAAAGTCCCGTTGACTGGAAGTTCAGGAAGCTTCACTCCTGCAGCGGCGGCTTCAGCTGCGATAGCTCTCGCGAGTCTCTCCGCAAGGGCACCGATGTCTTCTTTATCAGCTGTGGCATTGGCTGGACCAGTGGCAGCGGCAGTCTTGTTGTCTTTCAAGGGGGTTTCGACAGGCTTGACAGAGCGAATAAATCGAGCAGCTTTCTCTGTCTTGTTGTCCTTTGGCAGTTCAGAAGTCTTGTTGTCTTTCGGCAAGTCAACAGCAAGGGCTCGAGCGGCTTTGGCAGCTTCAGTCTTGTTGTCCTTTGGCAATTCAGGGGTCTTGTTGTCCTTTGGGAGCTCGGAAGCTAAGGCTCGAGCGGCTTTGGCAGCTTCAGTCTTGTTGTCCTTTGGCAATTCAGAGGTCTTGTTGTCCTTGGGCAGGTCGACAGCAAGGGCACGAGCGACCTTAGCAGCTTCAGTTTTGTTGTCCTTTGGCAATTCGGTGGTCTTGTTGTCCTTGGGCAGGTCGACAGCAAGAGCTCGAGTGACCTTAGCAGCTTCAGTCTTGTTGTCTTTGAGCAATTCGGAGGTCTTGTTGTCCTTTGGCAAGTCAGCAGCAAGGGCCCTTGCGCCCTTTGCCGTCTGAGTCTTGTTGTCCTTTGGCAGCTCAGAGGTTGTTGGAAGACTTGCGGACGGCTTGTCCTCCTTGAGAGGGAGAGCAACGCATGCTCCGATGACAAAGACTACTAGCACCTAAGGACAAAAACAAAAATGTCAGAACCCTGAATGGAGAAAACGTTTTTTAATGTATACTTACAATGGTCTTCATTGTTTTGCCTACTTTGGCTTGTATTTCTTAGAACTGGAGGATTATGAATGATTCTGAAAGTGAGACAAAGTGGGCATTTTATACCCCGATAAGCTTCCTTAATTGCCCCGATGTGTCACCCTTCATTTGTCAATTGTCCACCTGTAATTAATCCTAATGGGTTTCAGGATCAGTGTCAATTATCCTGAATATTCCAACTTCCCATACATTTCTGTCCAAAGGAGATAATGACACACACTTTGTAAGTGACGTAGTTGACAACCTTTGAAGAAAGACAAAGGTCATAAAGGTCAGTAGACACCCAGAGAATGAAGATAAACATCGTAACTTGGTGATGGAAAAAGGAAAAGGGAGGGACTTATCTCTAAAAATGTGAAAAAGAGATAAGTCAATGTCAACTGGGGTCAAGTGACAGTAGAAGGAGAGGCTGAAGATGGTACTTTTCTCACTCCAGAGAGACACGTAGGCCAGTCACCATGTTGAGTCGCATTACGCCGTCAACGGTGCGGACTTTGTCCAGGCTTAATTCCCTCAAACACCAACAGATCCTGACCGTGTCATGGACTTCAGGTCAACAATGTGCTTCCTTGAGCACTACAAACACTCTAGCCACCACGACCAAGGTCAAGGGCATCATTCCCAAGAGGGAAGAGTTTGCATCTCGTCACATTGGCCCAAGGCAGACGGAGAGGGATCAAATGCTTGCTTACTTGGGCTACCAGGTGAGTCTTTCACCACACCAATTAGTTCTTACTAAATTTAACCAATTAAGTGTCAATGTCATTTGTAAGACGCTGGACGAGATGATTGGGAAAGCTGTTCCTGAGAGCATCCGTCTCAAGCGTGAACTGGAATTTGAAGAGTGCCATGGTAAGGCTAATTACACAATTACGACCATTAGGACTAATTGAATGTTAATTAGATGAACATGAACTGATTAATCGTATCCGTGGGATCGCCGAGAAGAACAAGATTTGGAGAAGTTTCATTGGCATGGGATACCATAATTGCGTCGTTCCTCATCCCATAATGAGGAATATCTTTGAGAATCCAGGATGGTTAGGATGATTGAGATGAGGATGTCAAAGGTCAACTGAGGTCATTCTTCTTATTCCAGGACGACCCAGTACACTCCATACCAACCAGAAATTGCACAAGGGAGATTGGAAGGGTTGCTCAACTACCAAACCATGGTCACTGACCTCACTGGCTTACCAATTGCAAACGCTTCTCTATTGGATGAAGGAACAGCCGCAGCTGAAGCAATGGGGCTTTGCTACCGGTATGAAAGTAATCCAAACCCAGTCAGCTGTTTTTAAATATAAATATTTAGACAGAACAAACGCCGGAAGTTTTACATCTCGGACAAAGTCCATCCGCAGAGTATTTCGGTGGTGCAAACAAGAGCTGCTTCGATGGGAATGGAAGTCATCATTGCTGACATCTCGACCTTTGACTTTTCAAATCGAGACATTTCAGGGTTCCTCTTCCAGTATCCAGACACTGAAGGAAATATTCTGGATTTTACCAAACTCGTAGAATCAGCGCATGCTAATGGGGTAATAAACTAACAATTAAAAAAAAAGAAAAAGTAATTCATTTTTGTTTGTAATTTTTAGTCACTGGCTGTTGCTGCTACTGACCTCCTTGCTCTGACCATTCTGAAACCCCCGGGTGAGTTTAATGTTGACATGGCCGTCGGCACAAGTCAACGTTTTGGAGTGTCCATTGGGCTATGGTGGACCTCATGCTGGATTCTTTGCTTGTCGTGACTCACTCACTCGCCTCATCCCAGGGCGCATGATCGGAGTCACAAGGTAAAACTGACCTTTGACTATAAGATCCTTTTTATATTTTTATTTATATTTAGGGATGCAAGTGGAAAAGAAGCGTTCCGATTGGCTCTCCAAACCAGAGAGCAACACATCCGGAGAGACAAAGCAACTAGTAACATTTGCACTGCGCAGGCTCTCCTTGCTAACATGTCTGCAATGTACGCCGTTTACCATGGACCAAGTGGATTGAAGAATATAGCCAAGCGAGTCCATGTTGCTACTTTGGTCTTGGCCAAGGCACTCCGTGACTGTGGGAATACAGTTGAAAATGATTACTTCTTTGACACTATTCGTGTCAAACCGAAATCAGGACAGACGCATGTCCGTCCATTGGCTGAAGCAAAGGAAATCAACTTGAGATATTTCACTGACGGTACAATTGGAATTGCTTTGGATGAGACTGTGACAGAACAAGACTTGGACGACCTCATGGCAATCTTTGGATCAAATGCAACAATCACAAAGGTATTTCAATCTAAACCATAAAATCATCATCTTATTCTTTTCTTTTGTAGCTTAATGCTGAAATCCACGATGCAGAATCCTTGGAAGGAAGTATTTTGAACTCATCCGATTTGAGTCGAACTTCGGCATACCTTGACCACCCAGTGTTCAACATTCACCAATCAGAAACTCGAATTGTTCGATACATGAAGTCCCTTGAGAACAAGGACATTTCATTAGTCCATTCGATGATCCCATTGGTTTGAAATGATTCACTTTAATAAGGTCAAAGGTGACAAAGGTTTTTTACCAGGGCTCTTGCACCATGAAATTGAACAGCACTACAGAGATGATGCCGTGCAGTTTCCGTCACTTTACTGACATCCATCCTTTCGTCCCGTTGGAACAAGCACTTGGATATCGAGAACTTTTCGAACAACTTGAGAGAGACTTGTGTGAAATCACTGGCTACGATCAGATTTCATTTCAACCGAATAGGTGAAAATCTGCGCATGTGCTGTAGATGAATGAATATAATTTGTATAATTGGAACTTGTAGCGGTGCCCAAGGGGAGTATGCTGGACTCCGTGTTATCAAGTCTTACTTAGAAGCCAAGTCAGAAGGTCACCGGAATGTTTGTCTCATCCCTGTCTCTGCTCATGGTACGAATCCTGCTTCTGCGCAAATGGCAGGGATGAAAGTTGAGCCAATCAACGTCACAAAAGACGGTGCCATTGACATGAAGCACTTGCAGATGAAGATTGACAAACACCGAAATGACTTGGCCTGTCTCATGATCACTTACCCTTCTACCAACGGTGTCTTTGAGGAAACTGTGGCTGATGTTTGTGGCCTCATTCACGAAGCGGGAGGTCAAGTGTATCTCGATGGAGCCAATATGAATGCACAAGTCGGGATTTGCAGGCCTGGTGACTATGGATCTGACGTCTCTCATTTGAATTTGCACAAAACCTTTTGTATTCCTCATGGCGGTGGTGGCCCTGGGATGGGACCAATCGGAGTCAAGGCTCATTTGGCTCCATTCTTGCCCTCTCACCCGGTCATCACTCCTTTGGCCTCATTAGGGAAACTGTCAAAATCATTCGGTGCCGTTTCTGCTGCTCCCTTTGGCTCAAGTGCCATCCTTCCTATTTCATGGGCTTACATCAAGGTACTTATTTTCAAAAGGCTAAACGGTTTTAAAGGCTAATCAAGTGAAACATTGTTATTCAGATGATGGGTGCCAGGGGTTTAAAGCGTGCAACTCAAGTTGCAATTCTGAATGCGAATTACATGTCTAAAAGACTAGAGCGATACTACAAGACTCTTCACAAAGGAACTCACGGCCTGGTTGCACACGAGTTTATCATTGACGTCAAGGAGTTCAAAAAGACCGCCAACATTGAAGCAGTTGACATTGCCAAGAGGCTGATGGATTTTGGATTCCACGCACCAACCATGTCATGGCCTGTCACTGCTTCACTTATGATTGAACCAACAGAATCCGAAGACAAGGGAGAACTGGATCGGTTCTGTGACGCTCTCATTTGTAAGCGAAGCTCAGTTCAAAAGTTCAAGTGTTTCAAATTTGGCTTAATTGTTTTAGATATTCGAAAAGAGATTGCAGACATTGAGCAAGGGAAGATGGACATTAATGTCAACCCACTCAAGATGGCACCACACACGCCAGCAATTGTGATGGCCACAGAGTGGAATCGACCATACACTCGGGAACTAGCAGCCTATCCAGCGGTAACTAACACACATCACTGCGCAAGTGCAAGTGTTTCATATTTAAATATTGCAGCCATTCGTCCGACCAGAGACAAAAGTGTGGCCAACGGTGAGTCGGATTGATGACATTTACGGAGATAAGAACCTCATGTGCACTTGCCCTCCGATGGAGTCTTACGTCTCACCTGCAGAAGAGGAAAAAGCATCGGCAGTAAACTAAATCCAAGAGTTTCTTCTTAAATTAAAATATTATTGTCATCACGGTTGGTCGAAAACTCTACGTAATTAGCTTGGGTTGTTGTTTTCAGCAGCTTCCGCTCCGACTCCGGCGGTGCCTGTCCCGAATCGGGCTTGATTGTCTGTTTTGATCACTGCCTTAGTTTTGGGTGGGTTCAGTTTTTCTTCAAATTCCACCTTCTTCTGCTGCTTGTTTAGTCTTCGGCGGTTAAGAAATTCTTCTGTCATCTTTCTAAAGGGGCTCAAAGGATTCCGAGTGTAGTGAAGGACTCGATGAACTTGGCTGCGAATGATTCCTCGATAGCTTCTGGTTCTTGATGCTTTGGCAATAGCCCTGACACGTGTTAGGATCTCCATCGTGTGTAAAGCAGATGCTTGCCGAAACCTATGTTTGTGCTGGAGGAACAAAGAGTCCCGGATAATCAAGGCCTGGTTGAGACTTCTGTTAGGATGGATCCCAGAAATCATCGTCCGAATCCGAATGTGGTAAGGACAGCTCAGTTTGTAGTAGCGGAATATTACGGCAACAACTTGGAGAAAATCGACTAAAAGTCGCCACCCAACATCCGAGCAGAACGAGGTCCAAAAGTCTTCTTTAAACCGATCCTTCCAAAAGGCATCGAGGACTTCTGTGTAAATTGGAAATTACGTTCAAATCTGAAGTTGTATAGGGTGTAACTCTTTGTGACTCACCGTATGCACTCCTGCTTCCTTGCGAGATGAGCCAGTAGGGGATGAATCCAGCGTATTTCGGTACTTCTGCAAAGAGTAGTCCCACAGCCGCAATTGCATGGCTGGTGGCGACAACTACTGAAAATTGTTCCCAATGTGGTTGCTCGAAGCAGTTGTAGACATGCCTTGTGTAGAGATAGTCTCTAAACATCTTTGTCAGCATGAGATTGTAACAGTCATGCGCACAGAGGAACAAATCTATTACAGCGACTAGCCACACCAGCCATTTCCCGATGCTCTGGAACCGTGCCATCCAGATGTCTCCAGTACTCGGGCGCCAAAGCGGTTCTTCAATGTCATCTCCAAAGTGTCTCCACTTGTCTACTTCTATTTGGTTCTCGTCCCAGCAGTAGGTCAAAGCGTCATCAGGGTCGTTGGTGGTATCCAGCATTTCCAGAATAAAATTAATTTCGGCATCGTTCAGCACACGATCAACAATGTCACCGCGCTGTTTCTTTATCCCTGGATCACGAAGACCAAGCTACAAACGGAGAACAATTAACAAATGATTCCACATTAAATATTAAATAAATAATTAAATAAATAAACTTACTACTTCACTCGAAGTCCTGAAAGGTAAAAGAAGTAACTTAAAATTGCAAAACTAAATTGATTGGCAGCTTACCTACGTTTTCTTCTAAAAGGAGTAGCAAGCGACTCTCTAAATGATTTCATTTTCAGGTACTTTTTCTCCAAAATTTAGTCGAAAATGTCAATGAATTGGACACTTTTCTTTGACTTTTAACAAACTAAGGGGGAACATTGAATATTGCCATTGGAAATAAAATCAGAAATTGTGAATTTAATATTTTCGATTTAGAACGATCAACTAAAAAAAAACTACGACCATGTCCCAAGTGATGGAATATTTCGATATAATTCCAGGCAATTTGGATTTGCCAAAGCACCAGAGTTCTTTACTTCTTCACCTTCGATTACATTCCGAACTGCAATCTCCACCTTCTTGCCACTGATTGTGTACTGGAAAAACAATTAATTTCATTCCAACGTTTTATGAAAAACTAGTTGTATTACCGGAATTTCTGTAATTGGGAGAATGAGGGCAGGGACATGGCGTGGTGAGAGCTCTTCCCTTATCGCCAATTTAAGGCGCATGAGCAAATCATCTGAGAGTGAAGAACCATCGCTGAATTTCAAAAAAAGAATCACGCGCTCGTCACTCCCGCTTGAATTGCGCTGAGCCACGCAGACGCTGTCACCAATCTCTGGGAATTTCTCAACTTTAAAAAAAATTCCAAATGAGAATTGAATTAAACAGAGTTTTTGATTGGTTGATTCGTTTGACTCACCAACTTGATAGATTTCAGCACTTCCGAAGCGAACTCCATTTGGATTGAGCGTTGCATCTGAGCGTCCTAACATTGTAATTCCCCTTGTCACTGGATCCACCATCATGAAATCACCATGAGCCCAAATCCCACTGAATTTGGTGAAGTATGCTTTCTTGTAGAGGACTCCAGTCACATCGTTGTGGAAATGGGTTGGCATTGAAGGAAAAGGAGTGCGGACAACGAGTTCTCCCCTTTCTCCTACCACGCTGGTTTCCATCTTCTAAAAAGCAGTCAAGGTCACAGCCCAAGTGGTATGATTGGATCTCTCCACGGTGGACTGGAAGCAGAGGGTTCTGGCCCATGAAACAGCCAATGATGTCTGTCCCACCTAAATGAAATTTTCTTTTAAAAAAACTCTTCTCTCAAAAAATATTTTTTTTATTAAATCGATTTACCTGATATTGAGCCAAGGATCAAATCCTTCTTGACATGGTTGTAAACAAAGTCAAAGGATTGTGGCTTCAACGGTGAGCCAGTTGAAAGCACCATGCGCAGGCGCGTGTTATTTTTATCCAGTCGCTTCCTTTGTCTCTCGCTCTCTGACGCATCCTTCGCTTTGGTTAGAAGATCCTCCTGAACTGCAATCCACTTGGCACTCGTTCCGAAAATGGAAATGTTCATTTCATCAATGAGCGACCAAAGAGCGGGGGACGGAGCCCCGTCATAAAGGACGATTGGACATCCCACAAACAGAGCAGAAATGAGCCAGTTGTACATCATCCATCCCACAGTTGTGTAGTAGAAAATGACATCGTTCCTTTTGAGATCTGATTGGAGCACATGTTCTTCAATGTGTTTGATCAGGGTACCACCAACAGAGTGGACCATGCATTTCGGCTTCCCGGTCGTCCCTGATGAGTACATGATGAAAAGGGGATGGTCAAAAGGGACTTGTTCGTAATCCAAATGAACTGCCTTGGTCCTGATGGAATCGCCAGATAAAAACTCGGGAGAGGAAATCCTGTAAACATTTTAATTTGTGAATTCTCTATGCGCATGTGCATATATTTCATCATCTCACCAGTTATCCACACCTGGAGGGAAAGTTGCTGGAGCATCTTGAAGGAATGGAATCACAACTACTTTCTGCACTGCGGATAACTGGGTTGTGATTTCATGCAGCTTGGGAATTACATTGTGGGTTTTCCCATTGTAGTAAACGGCGTTAACGGAAATCACAACCTTTGGCTCCGTTTGCTTGAACCTCTCAACAACGCCCTACATGAAATAAATACCCCAATTTACAAAACGCTAAGGAAGAACTGTTAAAAACTGGATTCTTACAGTAATTCCGTAATCTGGTGACGTGCAAGTCCAAACTGCTCCGAGGCTTGCAGTTCCCAACAATGCTGCGAGTGTCTAAATGTTATCAATCAAATATCATTAGGAATTATTTAGTATAATTAAATCAGAATTGTGGAATTAATTCTACTACGCACATGAGGGGAATTTGGAAGGATACCAGCGACAACGTCAC
Source organism: Pseudachorutes palmiensis (assembly GCA_009869845.1). Classification (NCBI taxonomy): domain Eukaryota; kingdom Metazoa; phylum Arthropoda; class Collembola; order Poduromorpha; family Neanuridae; genus Pseudachorutes; species Pseudachorutes palmiensis. The sequence goes on along the minus strand of VNWY01000450.1, from coordinate 2,445 downwards.
CACGCTGGACACCCACATTCTTCAGTGCCATTGCCCAATTGGCTACTTCCGATCTTAACTTGGCAAATGTCCATTTCTCAATGTCAGGATGACCTTCGCCTGGAAATGAAAAGAGAGCATTATGCAATTCTCTTGACATGGACCGATAACCTTTTGGTTTCTCAAATCACGCTGTCGGGTGGAGTGGAAATGCAAGTTACAAAAAAGGAGGGATTGGAATTTTACAGGTTGTTTGTATGTTAATCTGCTTAAATAAATCTTATTTTTTTACCTTTGTAGTACACTGCTATTGCACCATCATCTCCGCCTCTTTCCAGTAGATTTTCTGCGTAATTAAGTTTAGCTCCAGGAAACCATTTGGGGATGGAGTCGATTGATGCAGAATCATCGACGACGCTGGAATATGAGTCGCTGTGAATAATTCCAGAGTAGTGCCATACTTCAGACCAGAATGAACTCCGCTCAGTCACTGACCACCGATGAAGGTCGCCGTAGCTCTCTATTAATGATCAAGTTTAACTTCACCATTAGTCAAATTATGAGTTGAGCAATTTACCCAGAGCCAGCCCATATTTGTCGTTGACATTCTTTCGGAATGCTTCTAAATTCAAGTCTGGGAATGTGGTTGGATCTGGAGCCCAGAGTGGTTGGTTATGGTTGTTATCTGTGGTGCTATTTGCCAATGAACCCATGGTACAGGCGATGACCTTCTGGAATCTGCTAACTCACACGACCAACAACAGAATGACAATGAACTGGAGAAACTGGAATTAGAGATCACAGACGCCTCCGCTGAAATGGAGAAAAAGAAACCTGTCTTGGTGGTTCATTTTCTTAGCTTATGATAGTCAATTGGTATACCATGGACATGGACCGGGTGGGATGATGGCAAGAGTAGATTTGATGATGAGAGGGATCTTCCTGGACTTGATCTTCTGAGACGAAGGTCATCACACTGACCACGCCAGTGTCACACCCACTGCAAATGAGTTTAATAAGGGTTAACATTGTGTAATGAACAGTAACTGTGATTAACTTACAACAGAAATGCTAAAGGCGGCTTGACAATTGAAGAAATTAGAAGAGTCTGAATGCCACATGCCTATTGTCTTTGAAACTGAAATGACTTGAAGGTCACTTGAACAATGACCTCACCACCGTCTTACAAGCAGCTGGAACTTGATGATGATTAATTAAATGGTTCAATTCACGCTCTTTTGATTCCTTTGTGCGTTTTGATTGATGAATTTCGGAAGAAAAAAATGCTTCCTCTCTCTACCAATAAAAAGTGAAGCTTGGAGTTGTTAAATGAAGAAATTAAATCTGGAATATGGAACTTTAATTGCTTTAATTAATTAAGCTAATGACCTTTAATCTTCATTATTAAGAACAAAACACGGGCTTAGCAAGTCTCCAATTTCGTGATTTATAATTTCTTGTGTAATTTTTAATTTTCCATTTCTTACAATAGTATCACAATTAAAAACTAAGTAAATAAAATAAGTTTCAATTAAAGGGAGTTGAACTAAATTGTTGAATATCCAAACTACCATTGCCGATGAACTCCGTTCATAACACGTTGTGTGAGCCCTGCATTTTGGTCGAAGCCGAACGACCCTGAAGCTGCCTTAGAAGCGTGGAAAGGTCCAGCGTCGATATCAACTGCTCCAGCAAAGGATTTAGCGGCGGAAGCGCCAAAGCCACCGAGTCCACCAAGGCCTAGGTTTTCAATGACTCCAGCTTTCAAGAGGGCGGCGTGGGCCAGAGCCAAGAAGATCAAGATCAAGATTCCACCTCCGACGATGACCACAACCTGGAAAAAAAGAGTCAGCGTTAGAACCAGATATGAATGCGTAGGAACGCTTTGAGGTCAATGACCTCTTGAGATACGACCATAAACTTTTCAAACTGTTTTTCAAACGAATACAGAAAGCTTACCTTTTCAATGACTGGGAAGAATGGCACGATCCCACCGAAGATCCCACCGCCAAGCCCTGCGTCTAGTCCAACGTTGAGTCCAGCGCCACCGCCTAGTCCAGGGAAGAATCCAGGGTATCCACCAATTGGAGGAAACGGTGCTGGTTGAGGAGGTGGTGGAAAGGCAGGAGAAGCGAATCCAGCGCTGGCAGATTGAGTTTGAGAAGCGGCGCTGCTGACATCCCTCGCTTTCATCTCGCCTTTGGTGATGTTAAGGATTTCGTGGATTGGCTTGTGTGTCCCGTTCTTGTCCTGCTCGTCATGGTGTTGATTGTGGTGACCGGAAGTGAACCAACTGGTGATCTCAGAGTTTACGGTGACAGAGAAGAGGAGCAGTGACAAAAAGAGGTATCCAGGATTGGCCATTTTGATGAGGAAGAGAGGCTGTATACTGGAATACTGACAGTGGCAGTTCTGGAAAGGAAGTGGATGTTAGAGGAAGCATTCTGGATTCCTTTTATAACCTCG
>VNWY01000449.1:0-43374 GCA_009869845.1 Pseudachorutes palmiensis | reverse complement strand
TTACCACGCACATATGAGCCCACTCATCGGTAGCTGCAACCTGAAGGAAAGGACATCTCCAATGAATTGCCACAAATGAATCAAGGAATCCAGGACTTACGGTACAAGTTGAACCTGGTATGCAATCAGCTTGAGTCTAAACCAGGAAGTTAGATTAAACCAAGCCGAAGCCATAACCTTGCTCTTGCTCTAGACTTACCCGACAGTCTTCCTTCTGGGCATAAGGCGGTGGGTCCCTGCAATAATCATTGTCACATCGATGTCTTGGCGTGAATGGAGGTGATTGACAGTCTGTATCCACTGTGCACTTTTTTATATAAGCGCCTTCACCTATACCAGAAGAATTCAATTAGATTTACCAAACCATGAGTTGATCGTGGTTCTGATCGTACCAACTTTGTCGACGCAGCCAATGTGGTAAAAGAAAGTAACACCAACAACTTCAAGGATATCTCTCCGTTCACATTTCCGATCCTTGTCTGTTTTCTGTGGAATATAATATTTTATTAAATACTTCAAAACAATTGCCTTATTTTTAGATTTTACACAATGTTCAGTCTTTTCACATGGCTTTCCAAAAGTCCATGACTTGTCTCTGAAAGTCGCGTCTTGGGCCCAAGCAGCAGGAAGAATGAGTAGGACGAGAATGAAGTGGAAGTTGATAAGAGCCATTTGACCTGCTGACCTGGACAAGAGTACCACTAGCTAAAGAGGATGAACAGATGGGGATGTAGAACGAGTTTAACTCACCTTGTCCAACGTCCGGGGCAGCAGTTTTTCTTTCCTTGAAATGAGGTCGAAATAAACACGTCACCTCTGCTCCGTTCTCTCTGAAAGACTGAAGAGTGAACTGGGAAAACAAAGAGAAAGGAAACGAAGGTCAACGACCTCTGGTGTCAAGGGAACTCACATGCGCTAGACCTAATTTGAAAGAATCATGCGCAACTTGAAGCCAAAAGAGAAACTTGCGCCGGTGCACCGGACCATTTGCTGGTCAATGACCTCACTCCACCGCACAAAATATCCTCACATTCATTCACGAAGGTTTGGTCAAGTTAAGGTTTATGCTGCGAAAACCCAAGGCAAAGAAAGCTTTCCTTGCCTTCGGTAACACGTCCGGACTTGCATCCAGGGTCCGCTCAACAATCCTTCCAACAACGGGTCAAACTGTTACATTTTGTCGCTCTCCATATTTATAAAAGGGCAATTCTACACCGTTTTATTTGCATATGAATTCAGAAGGGTCTGGAGAAGCCTTTAGCTACCGTAGAACGGAATAATGACTAGCAGTACATGGTTCAGAATGAGCACAAGTCCCTCCAAGCCTTGGTCCTTGATGGATGATGCGTGGTTGCAGCCATCTTTACCATTGCAGATGCATTCCAGGATTCTGCCAGTTGTACTGTTTGGATCCGCAGTTGTAAAGCACCCGAGCGTCTTCCCTTCTAAAGCACAGTCCCTCTCGAAGCCTCTTCTTTCTCCATATTCATCTTCCTTCTCCTGCTTCATGCATCCAGCGGTGCAATCGACCATCGGCATTTGCTGCATTTTGGTTTCATCGTCGCAGCTGGCTTCCTTGTCCGTATTGCATTTGTAGCATTGGATTTTAATTCCTTCAGAACAGAATCAAAAATTCAGCGAATACCGTTGGAAATGGAGAAGGTACCTGACACCGTTGACTGGAACAAGATTGTGATTGTGGCACACACAAGGATAACCAAAGCACTCTTCATATTCTGCGATCGCTGGTGCAACTGGAACCACAAACTCTAAAGTTACTAGAAACCANTGTAGCATTGGATTTTAATTCCTTCAGAACAGAATCAAAAATTCAGCGAATACCGTTGGAAATGGAGAAGGTACCTGACACCGTTGACTGGAACAAGATTGTGATTGTGGCACACACAAGGATAACCAAAGCACTCTTCATATTCTGCGATCGCTGGTGCAACTGGAACCACAAACTCTAAAGTTACTAGAAACCATGAAAATTTTCCAAATGAAGCAATGCATAAACGTGTTCAATTTGAAAGTTTTTACGTTCTGGTATCCCATGGCTACTAAACTGTTTTTAAATTATTGAAAAACACAGTTTAGAAGGCGGGAGGCTTTTATATTATCATTTCATTCCGAGTTGTCATTAATTCGCTGTAGGTAAACAGAGGTTACTTTTTTTTAGTAATCGTAAGGAATCATGTACTTGCAAAAGACGGTTTCCGTTGGGCGTGTGATCCCGAAACCACAGGCGGAACGTGGATCAACCGAAGACCCAATCGATGACACACCTGTCCCAATCCAGGACCAAATTGAAAATCTTCGGACGAAAATCGCCCTCAAGGGTAACCTTTCCAAATACAGCTTTCTTTGAGTTCACCATTAAGTTTTTTCTAATCCTTAGAACGGTACAACAAAGTCATCAGCGAAGAGCTCGAAGAGTCACGCCAAGGTGCAACAGGTCAGTCTCACTCTTCTCGGCCGACGGGCCAATAAGAAGAGCCCCTTATCCATAGTGAACTTAGCGAGCATCGGATCTCAAGATCAAAACACAAACTTAAAATAATTATTCATTTAACAGGTATCCTCTTTGACCTTTACAATGAAACCCGAGAACTCCGAGGGAGACTCATGGATGCCCTCAATGCCGAGAAGGCAGTGGTCCAAAATGCACTTCGAACACATCGCCTCTTTCAATTGGCCATGACCAATCGCACCGCATCAGTAAGCGACAACGCGCTTAAGGCAGAAAGCATTGTTGAACCAGAATTGTACGGTTGAATTTTGTATCTAGGTGGCAATCCCTTGGCTCCTCGATGTGCTGTTTGACGCCTGCAAAAAGTACAATTCCCTCTTGTGCTACTTGGCAGCTAAGCGGAAGAAATTGGAAGAAGCGGAAGCGATGGTTGTGATGATCGAGAAATGGCCACGCCCTGGAACCCTCCCTTGGGAACTTAATGCAATCATTGAGTTCATCCGGATTGAAAACAACATTGAAAGTGTCAAAGGTTAGTTTGAGCATAAGTCAATTTGACTGAATCGGCTCATCTGAAATGTGGATTATTTTAGTCAAATTGGAGACTGCTTCAATCCTCCATTCAAAGTACTATGAGATCAAGTTCATTCTGCGTGAGGAGGGTGGGAAATACTTGCCAACACTCAAAATCCTTGAGAATCAAGTTGACAGCCACAGGAAGGAACTGGGAGGGCTGAAAAAGATGCTTGTCGATGCGTATAAGGTAGAGCGGCACTTTTACCTTGTTAAAAGCAACCGCATGAACTAGGTTCGTTTTCAGTTTCTAGAAGATGCTAAACGCAACCAGGCTTTGACTGAACGAGAATCTTCTGAGAACCGAAAGGAACGTCGTCGGCAAATGGCGAAAATGAAGAAGGCTGTTGAGAAACTTCTAGCTGAGAATGCGAATCCAATGTCCAACAAGCGGAATTCAAAAGTTATCGGTGACTTGGAATGGATCACAGGGAGCGAGCAGGAACTCGTGGTCACCGACGAAATGCTCAAGACGAAGAACGAGAAGATTGAAGTATTTCAAGATCGGGCGAGAAGACTGGTGGATGCCATGCGTGTTGCTGACTTGGTCCAAATCCCTGCAAGGTCAAACACAATTTTGTCCACCATTACTTTGGAAAGTCATGTTTTGATTTTCCCTATAGACTGAAGACAGTGAAGGCTCTCGGTGAGCACTTAGTTGAGGAGCTTGCCAACAAGGAGAAGCTGAAAGACGTTCTTCTCATGCAAAAGTCCCAGTTGTTTTTGGTTCAATGTTACTTCCGCTACACTGGATACAAGGAAGAAGAAGAGTAAGCTTAAACAACGTAATTACAGCATTTGATTGCATTCTCTCTTGAATTTAGGTTTGAACGGAAGAAGAAAGCATTGGAGGAGGAGATGGCCGAGCTGGAGAACGAGATCAAAGAGGCCAAGAACAAGCTTGACTATTACGGAAGCATCCAAGTGCAGCTGCGTCTTTGTTGCTTGGCAATCAACACCCTGCTGGATGAAGGGAAGAAACACTCACGCCAGGGGATCGAAGCAGACCTCAAGATACAGTTGCGTATCCTCCAAGGAAAAATGTCTGGGTTGTCAAAGAAAGTGAATCAGCTCGAGGAGATGTTCACGGGGAAGGAACCTGATAGAGACTATGCTTCGCTCCTCAAACCAGTACCGGTACCACCCCGTCTTATTCGCGTTGGCTCACCTCCTGAATCTGACGAGTCTGAAGGTTAAGATCATAGCCATTACAGTTGGTACAAGTGTCTAATGTGTCCTCTCTCTCTCTCTTTCCAGATGATGAAATCCTGGATTCGAAAGTTCCGACCAATCAGCAAGTTAAGTTCCAAGGGAAGCGTGTGATCCAGCAAGCCATCCTTCGTCGTGGCCTCAAATGAAATCAATCAACCCAAAATCATTCAACGAAACAATGCTCTGTAGTACAAATTCTGTAAGTTGAAATTAAATTCGAGGATCAAAAAATTGGGTGCTAAAATGGCTACCATTTCTTCCTTTCTGGCAGCGACACTTGGTCTAGACTATTAAGTTGAATTGCCAATAGTGATAGAATCCACTGAGGCCAAACTGACTCTTTATTTGAATTTTCTGTTAGGAATGCTTGGCTTGATTCGCCTAAACCTTAGCTTCGCATTCCCTGTCTTTAGTCTTTGAGTTCTAAACGTTTCCTGTCCAATTTTCATCTCAGTATTTGAAGATGTTGCTCTCTGGACGCTTTCGTGGTGCCGTCCTTGGTGCTTTGGTGGCTGCATTTAACTATGCTTTTTCTGCTTCGGAAGAACGTGGATCCCAGTATAACTGGTCGAATGTTGATAATCCCCGTTGGGTTCCTCGGTACTACGTCCGTGAGTTTAGCTACAAGCGCCCAATTTTCCCCGGGCAGGAAACGGAGGAGTTCCTAGCCTTCTGCGTGGGGCCACGGGAGCTGATTGATTGCAAGGGATGGAGCGATGCGGATATAAGCTACCTACACGAAAAGCAGGCGTCATTGGGTGTATTCCTGACGATGCTGGAGAACTACATTGCATTGGGTGTTCAGCTTGTTTTCGTGGCCTACTGTATCATCGGCGGATCCTTTCTTTTCTGGAAGGGACATTTCCGGTTCCGGCGACCGAACGATTACCATGATCTTGACCCCACGCATGGCATCAAAAGCTTCCTTTTCTTCTTTTCTCCGTTTGTGGTTGAGGAAGTGAAGACTATCATAGTCACAGACTCTGTAAGATTGTCACACTTAAACTGCGGAAGTGATGAACGAGTTGAGTTCAACAGTTTATGAATGCCAATTTAGGAATCGGATTTGGAGATCTGGGACGAACTTGACTTTTCTGATATCATTTCGGAGAGTTCTGAAGACGAGAGGAAAAGACGAGCAAAGGATCCGACAATCTACGGAGAATTGGAATCGAGACGAGTTCGACATGAAAGCGAATTGAGAAATCCAAAGTACAACAACAATCGGGTCATTCGGAGAAGAAAGAAACCAGTGCAAAATGTTAATAACCCAATGCATTGGGTCGAAAGTAAGGAACTTGAAACCACCAATGAGTGTCGGGAAAAAGTTTGACCAATTCGGGACACCAAAGTATCCACGGATCTTCGAGATTCGTAAGTGACAGAAGTGCACAAGACCGTACCACGGGTGTCTCTACAAATTCTGACTTTTATGCTATACAGGTCGTGACTTATCAGTTCCAAATGTAACCATTCTACGTGTTTAAAATCAGCCAACTAAAATGAAAAGCTGATGTCGACTACAAGAAGTAATAATCTTTAGAAAAGTCAAACTGTGTGATAGCATTTTGGAAATGTAAGATTTATCAAAAGTCCTTGGAAGAATTTTAGACGATTGATCCTCCGCCATCTACGGGAATGTCAACTCCAGTGATCATCGCGCTGTCCTCACTGGACAGGAAAAGGACCAACCCAACAAGGTCCTTTGGTTCCACCATTCTCTTAAGCCTCGACCGTTCCGTGACACTTTTGAGACTTGCTTCCATTGCTTCAGGATACGCTTCAGCCGCTTCGGAGAACATTTTAGTTTTCATTAAGTCAGGACGAATTGCATTCGCTCTGATATTGATTTCACCCAGTTCGGAGGCAAGGGATCGAGTAAGTTGCGTCAGCGCTGCTTTGGAAGCAGAGTACGCTGAGAACTTCGGCGGGGCTACTCTGTCAATCTATACGTATCGTAAGGTCAATCATAAGGTGTCAAAAACTGCTAACAAAAACTTACCACGCTTGAGATGTTGACAATCGTCCCTCCCCCGAGTTTATGATCCAGAACGCCATGGGCAAAAATCTGGCTCAAGTTGAACGCCGCTTTGTAATTCACCCCCAAAACGCTGAAAAAACAAATAGTTAGAATCCTCAGCTACTTTCTGCACGAATTCTCAAATTACAAATCAATGTCGGATTCTGTAACGTCCAGAAAGGACTTTGGCTTTGAGACACCGGCATTGTTCACCAAGTGGTGGATTGGCAGTACTTCACGAGCAGCAGACCTCGTCGCCTCCCAGTCGCTGAGATCCACCACCACTATTTCCAAGGGTAGGTTTGCCACTTCAGCTTGAAGTTCTTGGAGTGCTTCGAGGTCACGGTCAAAGGCCACCACCGTGGCTCCAGTTTCTAAGAACCTCTTTACAATTGCCTTTCCAAGACCTGCAGAAACAGAGTAAAAACATTAGCACCGCATGCAGTAACTTTTGTCTATTAAAATATCGTGATTTACCATTAGCTCCACCGGAAACAAGAATACGTTTCCCGATATAGGAATAAGTGGCCATTTCAGCTTATAAAAGGACACAGAGCGAAGACCAAATAAAACTGAGTCAATCGCTTGGTGTGCTTTTTGCTAAGTGTTTTAATCTAAAGAACCAAAGACCAAAGCCAAAGAGTATAAGTTTTTTTTTTGCTTTTGTAAACCTCATTTATAAGCTTTGCCTGAGATTAACCTACCCTAAGGTGAATGACCTTTAATCCCTTTATTCAAGTGGCCCATCACAATGAATTTATTATCCAGATCTTTTGACAAAGACTTTGGCAATTGCACTTAAACAGCACTTAGACTTAAAAGAGTGTAACAGTGTCAAATAAAAAATACAAAATTGCACGTGAAATTCTAATTTGCAAAGATTCAAGAGCAGACAAGGATGAATTTAAGTTATGACCTGGTTCAGACACCTTTTAGACACTTGGCAAAGCACGTTGAAAGCTTCTCATGAATTCGCAAAGTTGTCCAGGAATTTCAGCCAGAACACTGGCTGCGAGTGCCACCTTTTCGAGCTGTTGCTGAGTTCCAAACTTGGAAGTGAATTTTTGCAATTCTGTTCAAAGGAAAAAGACCATTGTGTCTATTGTTGAAAGTGTAAATGTCACCCAGTCACACACGCTTCAGAGATTGAATTAATAATATCGCTGTTAAAAATGAGTAAGTGTCAGAGATCAAACGACGGGCTTGAGTTTCTTCATCCAAAGGACCAATTGATCCGGGAGTTCCGCGAGCACGGCTGAAGCGAGGAGAGCTTGACTCACTTTGTTCGTCCGCTGAATGTAGGTACCAGTGTGGCCGTAGTCATAGCCAGGTTGGCTTGGGGCATAAAACTTTCGCATTTCTAAAAATTAAGAGTCGTGTATGTTCCGTGGAATAAAGCGCGTAAGGCCAATCAACCAGAATCAAGCAGGAGAAAGTGAAACGTGCCAGTCATACCACAAACAGTCATAAAGTAGACGTTTCCTTTATGGCTATAGAATACTCACCAACAAACTGGACAATGTCACGTGTAGCCGTACGTCCATTGTGGCTCAGCAACTTCCCATCAGAGTCAAGGAACTCCATCGCAGAAAAATCCTCGGTCCCAACGCCGACTATAATTCTGAAATGATTGAAAAAAGTAATGTCACCATCTACCTACATTAAGTTAGCAAGCAATACATAGACATAGGAAGAGACGACGCAGCGATGATTGCAGCCTTGGTGGCATCCATGTCTACAGAATTAGAAACGATACTTAAGAAAGATTTCCAAGTAGTGCTAGAAGTAGTTTTCTAAAGTTCAGTAACCCACCGCAAATGACTCCGTCAGTGATGATGAGAAGAATAAAGTAGTTTTTCCCATCTTGGTAAGAACTTGCAAAACGTGCGACATGGTTAATTACAGGTGCAAATAAAGTTGGGCCGTAGAGTTGAACTGCAAGGTCATTTAGGGTCAAAAATTGCACTCTTTCTGTGGATGTTCTTACCTGTGCTGAGAGCATGGTAATAAGCATCGAGGATCCCTTGGACCCCTTGGCAAAAGGGAGCTTGTGGATTCCCATTGAGAATGAATTCGTGAGACAAAATTCCGTTGGGTGGGATCCGACCTCCGAATCCAAGTGCTGGAAAACTTTTGTCACTGTCGTAATCCTGAATAATTTCACCTTAGAAAAGGAAGTGAGAACTTTTGAAAAATGTGTCATGAAAAAGTGTACTAGGGCAAAAACATTACCGACAGATCGAATGGCCAGAGCGTATTGGTTGTCCCCGCTGGGATTCCGGAAGTGTAGACTCTGGGGGTGGGATGGGTCACCATTGGACGCGGTGAAGTCAATGGCCACGGTGAAGTGAAGCTGAACACCACTTTGAATGTAATCCAAAAATGACTTTTCTTCCTCTACTTTTACCCATTCCACATTCAACAAACCTAAATACAGAAGTAATTTAAAAACTTTTCTCCATCAATGTTTTCTTAAGTACTAAATGACATCAAAAGTAGACGAAGCTAATCCAGCTTACCAGAATTTGTGTAAGATTTCTTCTTTTTCTCCTGCTTGGCTTTGTTAATCAACGGAAAGCTTCCATGGCTCTGTCGAGCGGCTGGAAGAAGAGACATTTTCAATTTTTTTTTTAGTTCATTTATTGGAAATAATTTTTTCCATGATTTTTTCACCTTCCATGAATTCTGCGTACGTCGTTTCAAACTCCCCAATGAGATCACTGGAGTTGTCGCTGTCCCAATCGTAGACTTGGAATCTAATTTTGCGTTCCAGCTTCCCTCCAGTGAGCGTAGCAACACGGAGTGTGAATACTCTCCAGTCAGGATTCAGCGTGTTCTTGATCACTTCGGTTTTGTGTACTTGAGAATAAGTTCCATCGTCCATGCTCTTAGAGATTAAGAGGTAAGGATCACTCTTCCCGAGGAAGTCCTTCTTGTCCAACTTCCTGCCATTTAATTTCAGATGCAAAACTTCCTTGCTCCCACTCAGTTCTTCAGCGACGATTGTAATCGTCGAGGCTGGCTTGTTTTTGAACTCCTTCGGTAGCTCGAGATTCCGTTCGAACTGAAACCATTTTGGGAAATAATTCTTACAATCATATTCGACAATAATTTCAAACCCACTTTCTGCCCTCCAGCTGCGACAATTTCTCCAAGACTACATTCCAAACTGCCGAGATATTCCTGTCCGCTGATTTGGTTTGAAGCATTGTCCCAGTCGTAGATGGCAAAGCAAAGCACTTATCGCTCCTCAAATCGGTAATCGACTGTAAACTTCTTGTTCCAGATTGGGTTCAAGTTATTCTTGATTTGCTCCGTGCGTCCTAGCTCAATTCGATTCCCAGACCGGACGTCAACAGTTTGGAGGATACAAACTGGATCACTTTTTGACATCACATCCCGGTCCAACAAGTTCCTACAAAGTAAAACTCATCAGCACAGTCAATAATTAACGTAATTATGAAACTTACTTTGCACTAACAGAGAGTTCCACCTGTGTGACTAATGAGTTGGAAAAGGTAGCTGGCCCTCCAGCCGAAGCTCCTGGAGCCGATGCATACATTCTGTCCAATTGACACAACAATCCAGATCCTTGGTTCTTAAAAGGGTCGTGACACACCTGGAATTTAATCATATTCATGAATTCATGTCAAACATACGTTGCTATTTTACACACCGCGATAAAAAGAATATTGCAAAACTTAACTATTGACTATAGGACAATTTAGGTACAATACGCCCGACACGTCATTGACACAAAGTGCTTCACGATGACAGCATACAGAGTGACCTCATTTACGATAAATCTAAAGATAACTCACCCAGGGAGGTCAGTGACACGATCCACAGGTGGACTAACGGGTGGTTGTGGACACAAGAATTTCCAGAAGCGAACTAGGCGAGGCTTTACAAATTAATGACAAAAGCAAAGTGATGTCGTCACAACAGATGGCCAAAATCTAACGCCACAGTTCCCAATATGGGTACTAACCACAAGTAATTAAAGAGGAATTCAATTTACTCCAAAACTGAGTCAATTAACACTTTCCCTGATATGTTTAACAAGGAAAAATCACTTCAGTTTTAGATGAAAATGGAGAAAAAATTGATTGAATTTTTGATGTTTTGGGGGATTTCTTGGGGCGCTTACGGCGGGTTGAATTTGAGGAAAATTGCACGAGTAGAACGACGAAGAAAATTTTTATTTTTAGTTGAATAGGATTACTCAGTTAAACCAAAATTTAGTTTTGTCCTCTTGGTCGATTCGAAGGTCAAAGGTCAAGGTTGTGACGCTGCGACCTTTATGACACAAGGTCATCAATCTCCCATTAACAATCACGTAAGCCTCCCAATGAATTGCATTTTATACAGATTTTGATTTCATTTCTTCGCCATTTAGATTCTGCCATCTCATCGGTTTTATTCTAGTCACCTTTTGACCTCTACTTGGCTCTACCACGATGCCACTCCGCTTTCTGATGCGCTACATCCTGAACAATCAAGCTCTGATTGAGAAAATGGCCAATTCCCGTGTGATGCGTCGGGCAGCTCAATTCACAGTCTACATGTTTCACCGCTCGAAAGCAGCCCTGGAAGACAAGGGAGCGCTCGAGTACAAGGACAAGGTGGTTGAGCAAATGAAGAAGGTCATGGAGGAACAGAACCCAAAGGCAAAGGTCACTAGCTTCAAAAATAACTTTACTAATGAGCTCAGGAAAGAATGGGAAAAGGCGAGGGGTGGTGGACCGGAGAAGAGACCTTGACGAAATCAATCAATCAAGTCAACAATCCTATCGTCGTTTTTATTACCCCTGTCGCATCTAATTATAAATTCAAGGTTATAATTCAATTAGTAATGCCAATCGGCTGTTGCAAAACTAGGCGAATTAAACACTGCAAACGTCTGACGCCATCTTAAATTTTTTTTCCCTCATGGTGGGTAGCCAACATTTCCTGGATTAGTTTATTTGGGATGTTGAAGAAAATTGAATCGTCTGCAGGATTATATTTTCCAAACTATGCATGAATAAGGATCGTGTCTTTATGATAAACAAATCGTTGGTCAGAATGACATTGTGAGTCATGTCCACAACCATGTCCAAGGTGGTCTCTGCAACCGGGGAGGAAAGCGTCACTCCTGTCGAGTACTGAGGAGAAGGAAAACCTGCTTGGACTCTCGGCTCCTTTCTTGTCCTACTTGATTTTAATTCCTTTTAATTCTTATCAAAGTTAGACTCTGACTAAGGCTAAAGTGTCAAACGCCCATTTGGAACTGATTTTAAAACAGCGATGAAGCCGTCCAGAAGCATCGCTGCGCTGCTCATCATTTCCTTCTTGGGCTGCCCACTGACGAGCTGTCACGAAAGTCAAGGGGACACAAGTAACAGCATTGTCAAGACGTAAGATCCACTTTCAGTGACAGTTTTAAATTATGGAAAAGATGGCCGTGTGTTTTCAATTTAAGATGGCTGGCCAGATTGGACCGTGCTTGGCGTGATTTATGGGAAATGAACCCTGTCCTATTTGGCGTTTTCATGCTTCCAATAGCAGGTTTCGGCGTCGGTTTCATCGTTTGTCTGACCTGTTACTGCTGCAAATGTCAACCGAAGTGTGGCAAAAAGAAACCAGACTCACCGAGGGCAGAGACCGTGAATCCCAGATGTCGTAAGAACAAAGTCCTTGAACAAAATAGATCTAAGGGTGAATGTTAAAAATGTAAAAATTGTGTAGCTGTGAGGACTCCAGAGGGAGAACTGGAGCCAGTTCCTCTGGCTGGAATGGTCAACAACCCTCAAGCACAACTTGGCTTCCTCCCCTTGCGACCTGTTGCAGGCAAGACCTTAACGCTGACCTTTTAGTTGAATTAGGAATTAATTTGGGGTTGTTTTCTTCTACAGCATCCTCCTCTAGATCTCCTGTCAAGCCCACTGACGAACCTCCTCCCATTCCAGGTACTTCCGCCGGATCCGCCGCCAAGGAGTCACTCGAGTCGCCTGCCAATGAGTCTCTAGAATCACCGGCCAAGGAGTCTCTCGATTCACCTGCCAAAGAGCCCCTGGAATCGAGTTATGAATCTTTACCTAATACGCCTTCAGCGTCTCCAGTCCGACCAACTGTGGAATCCCTTGCCAAAGTTTTTTCCGAACCTAGGACCAAGCCGTCTCCAGCCAAAGCACTTTTCACCGGGTCTCCTGTCACCGCAACAGCAACTTCTGAGTCTCCAACTAAGACTTTTGCTGAATTTCCTGTAGGATCGTCTGCCGATTCTCCCGTAAAGGCATCTATGGAATCTCCCACGAAACCGCTTCCGGATTCACCTGTTCCTGTCAAAGCGCTTCCAAAATCGCCTGCTCAAGTGTATGCCGAATCTGTGGCCATATTGTATGCCGAAACTAAGGCCAAAGCTGCGTCTTCTACATCTCCAACCAAGCCCTTAGTGGAGTCTCCAGCCAAAGTTTTTGACGAACCTTCAACTTCCAAATCGTTTACAGAATCCCCTACCAAAGCGCCCGAGATAACTCCTCCTCCAAAGCCACTCCGGTCAATATCGACTTCAGCTTCAGCGCTACACACAATGTGGTCCACTCGGAACCCCACTTTCAAGGACTATCAAGCCTAAATGGACCAACCTAGGACTTTGGATAATTCTTCTTATATTCCGACGACGGGTCTCATTACTTTTTATTCTTCTGCCTCCTGTGTTATAGTAAGTGTTAATTTATTTTAATTCAATCAAGTCTGATGACTGAAGAATGTAAAGTTGGTATTCTGTCAAGATGGATTTGACAGGGCCTATCCCTTCACTATTAATTTCAACAAGACAATGATGTATTTTGGCAATAATAGCCATCCCTCGAGGCAGTAGGTGAGCCTCTTTTTTTTACCATCCAATGAAAAACCTTGGATTTTTTGTACATTGTTGATTTGGCATTAAATGCTCCATTGTTGTAACATTCCTTTTGCCATCATGTGGATTTCACGTGTGTCTAATCCAAATGAAGCTCATTAGTGGGTTAGCACAAGATGCACAAGCAGGTGTGGTGGATTTAGCAATTCCAGGAATTAATATCCGTACGCAGTTCCTCTGGAAGTACAAAGGAAGTTAAAAGCTCAGGCAACAAGGTCAGCAATTTCGCAACTATTGGCACAACCAATCAGAGACGAAGAATTCCAAACTCCGAACCAATCAGGAGTTAGGACAATAAGAATTGTAGGAAAAGATGGTCGACTTGACGCTGATTGTGTCCATTTCACTGAGTACTGCTGCACTCCTTCTGGTCATTGTTTTTTTCGTCATCATTCTTATACAGGAAGTGCAAGAGTTCAAAGGTAAAAGGCCAAAATACTTGCATTTTAAGGGAAATGCTAAATTGCCAAGTTATTGCAGACAATCCACTGCCTCCAGTGACTAATCTGAAGAAGGCAGTTCCAGTCAAGTCTAAAAGTGAGGCTAAGAAGCAAACTGACAGCAGTGATGTCAGCACTTCGTCCACGCTGACGCTGGAAATGTCAGTCTCAGGTGCTGCTTCAAATTCTTTACTGAAAATATTTCGCTATAAGATGACAGTCATGACGGAAGGTTGATGTTCCAATGCCTTTGTTCCTTTCAGGGTGTGAATACGGGCCAACAAAGGTCACCGTAGAGGACGTGACTAACCCCAGGAGCCAGAGTCCTCACTGTTATGATAATCCATCCGTTGTTTGTGAAGTTTAAATCGTGTGTACCTTCCCAGTGTCTGTTTGATTGGTGTTATTCCTTGTTTATGGAATGGTATATCTTATCATCAGTGAATGAGACTAAGGTCAAAGTCCAGTGACTCTTGGTCCATGGATGAGACGCTGAAGAGGAAGAACTCCTCTCTAGCCTTGGGATAATTAAAACTCAGCTTTAGTCTGCCTGGGTGTTAGTTCGAGTGAACCAGAGCAGGAATTACGTAATGGACTTTTACAGCGAGCTCAACCAACCAAGTTAATCACTGATTCTCAACGCAGTCATCCAAAGCAGCGTTGCTCTCAAGTCATGGAACCCTGCTCGACCCCTGCCCTCTTCATCCTCATGTCCATTGTTGCTCACTCGGCGTCCTACGTCGTCGTCCCTGCATGGACAAAACCGTAAGTCACAACTTACCCTTGGCACTGACACAAAGTGTCACTGATCTCTGTATAACTGTTTCTTCTTAGGTACAATTCCAGCGACCTTGACGAAGACAAGAAGTACTGGATCCCCCGGTCCCCTGACTACACCGTGCTCTACGTCGTCGTTCCCTTGGCCATTGCCATCCTCCTCACTGTGCTCATTTTCTTCCTCTGGATTTTCTCATCCAAGGACGAAGAACCACAGCTTGATTACTCTCGTAATTGTCATTGCACGACCCTACTTAACCACAACTAAAGCATCTAATTACGGCGTATTTGTTCTGTTATTGTAGCGCTGAATGAGGATCCAGTTCCAGGGAGTTCCAATAATGCTTCACCGGCAGCCTCCCCCACGCATCCAGTGGTGGACCAAATATTCGATCTACCATACACAAATCCAGTCGAAGTCATTGACGATGAGACACCACTGACCCCTTGAATCCAGCCCTGTGGCAGCGTAATTACAATCATGTGCCATCGACATACCAAAGCCTTGGGTACAAACATCCATTTACTTCGTCTTTCCTTTTTTTTAACTTTCAATGACCATGGAGGAGTCCCTTTTGTTAACTTATGAGAATTAGCAGTTGTGATGTAAATGGAAAACCTGGAGAAATACTGGAGAAATACTGAAGCCAAACTTTTGATATTTTAATTTCTTAACTTAATTTCAACTTAATTAACAACTTAATTTCGCTTTCATTTTTACATTCAAGTATACACGCGATTTAGAAAATAAAGTTCACGTGCCATTTTTGTTTTGAAAAAAGTCTTACCTTTCTGGATTTTCTTTGATGTTTTGTGAACTCTTTAAACCCTGATGTGGAAGAGGTTAACCACTGACACCGCAGCAGCGATTTCTTGATTGATTGAGCTTATGAGGAAGCACTTGAAGCTATGCTCCTATTCCTCATTCCGCATTGGCCCACGACTGACGAAACAATGGCGTCCCTTCATGTACTCGTCCTTATCCTTCTTTCCGGCGCATGTTTCGTGGAAAGACGCACTGAAGGCCACACTCTGGAAGTCCAGAGGAACATCAAAGGACCTTTTGAAGTGGATTCCAGGTGAAAGACACACTTGAATTAAGACAATGAAATATTGAATTTGACGTGACTTTCCTTTGTCTAATTAGCGACGACATCGACGAAGTATCGATAAGCATCAGGTATCAAGATATCGGTCATGTCTCAGTCCCAACTTCAAAGGAAATCCATCCCCCGGATCATCGACTTTCTCCAACGTCCCAGCGACTTGTGGCTGTCATTGGGGTCACTGGGACGATCGTCTTCATCGGGCTTGTGCTATACGTTATGATTTCTTGCGTCTGGGGCTTCTGCCGACACTGGTGTTGCGAAATGAGTCAGGAAGAGGCACAATTGCAAGGAACAATGACAACTTAATAACAATGTGAGCCGAATGGTTACAAAAGGTTGGACATTCAGGCAGTGCTTTGCAGTAATTCCAGACCCTGTGTAGAGATCGATGAATCCATCCACTCCTCCAGTGGCTCTGTTGATTCCTTTTGTCTTCCAGTTTTCATTTCCTGTCGTCGAATCCAGGCCTTTCCAGTCACCGCAAAATAGACGGAGGAAAGTGATAATTGAGTTTTCATTCTCAAGGGATGCATCATTTGAAGAAAACCTCAGGACTTGTTTGAAAAGTGAGTTTTACGCAAGTTTAATTTCGGGGAATTCATCATTAAATTGAATATGGTTCTAGGCGTAAATCTGGTTGCTGAGAATTTTAGAGAAATCATGCACGCATGCCATCAATTTGCCATGCAAATTCACAATGAAAATAGGGAGCAGGAGAAACAGCGTGGAGTTTTTCAGAGACGGCAAATTGCTTCCGGAAAAGTACCAGAAGAAGCTGACTGAATTAATTAGTGCTGATAAATAAAATTCATTTTCAGAATTCAGTAATTCTGTTGACTTGTTTCTGAAAATTCGCTTCCAGCGACCGTAGATTACCCTCCTCCGTTCATACATTTGTAGCCGAAACCAAGTCAGGAAGCTTCCCAACTGAAAGGAACAATGACAACTGAACAATGTATTATGACGTCGAGAGCAGTTTTGAAAGGCAAAATCTGAAAAAGAAATCGATATGGATCCACTTTCAGTTTCTACATAATTGTGTTATGCCATGAGGTCCATGAATTCATCCAATTTTTCAGTTGCTCTACTGATTTGTTTCATCTTCCTGTCTTCATTTCCTGCTGTAGATTCCAGCAGGCCTCCTGGACTACGAACAGCCCCAGTGAGGCTCAGTAATCATCCTGGCAATACTGATTTTGAGAGGGACCTCCAGCTCTGTCTGGAAGATTACCAAAAAAGTAAGGGACTGTAATGGCTAACTTAATTGAAGTGGTTGATCACTACTGGGAATTGCAGGGGCTCCGGTGGACTCTGATAATTTCGTTGAGGTCATGAGGTATTGCCATGAATATGCGTTTTTCACTCACAACAAGAAGAGAGATGATAAGGTCAAACAGGAAGTGTTCGACAGACGCAAAGGTTGAATCAAAACATGAATAAATGCATATCGATCAATGAACCAACTGTTTACAAATCGGGTTCCTAGAAGAGTGTGGTGATTAAATTAATCCGATGCTTGATAATTTGGAATTTGGAATTCAACTGAATTCACTTCCCATTTGTTCCTCTGCTGGTCATGATTCCAATAGTCCGGTTCAACGGTACTCTCCAAGTTCTCCTTATAATCTCCTTGGTATTTCAATCAGAGTCCGACTGGACAAGGTCCAGACTATGGGTGATGGACAGCGGACAACTGGAAGTGAGAACTGGCCAAAGTTCCCCGGAAGGTGCTGGACATCAGTTTGTTGACCAATACGTCAAGAAATGCATCCGAGGTGAGTTAAAAATGTAGTGTTTATAGACCAGTGCTAATTCTGTATTGGTGTTTAAGATCCACAGCCGTCGCCAACATTTTTCTACCGACTCATGAGGCGGTGCCACCAAGACGCTTTTGCGATTCAAGCACGCGATAGAGAAGAACAGCGAAAGAAGCAACTTCATGAAAACCCCTTTGCTACATTAATGTGGCCATTTGTACGTAAACTTTGAAGACGTTTTGAGAAAATGACTTATCGTCGGCTTCCAATTTTCCTCAGCTTGAGATTTGAAAACTAGAATTTTAGATTTAGCTTAGAATTGCCTTATTTTAGCTGGTGTCTGTCACGTCACCAACAACAGCTACAGCCTCAATCTCCACAAGTGCATTCTGAAATAAAACAAAATGTAATTCTGTGTGTAAAAATACACGTGTATTCTTCATTTGAAAGTTAATTACTTTAGGAAGAGCAGCAACTTGGTAGGCAGCTCGAGCCGGGAATTTCTCTGGAAAATCTAGAAATAAAATAATAACTAAGGTATAAAGACAACTACAAACAAAAACTTAATTACAATTACATTCTTCGTAGATTTTATTGACAGCTTGGAAGTTGGCCATATCTGACATGAGTACGGTAGTCTTCACCACTGGAATTCAGTTTGTTAGTAAATTCTTAGGATTTGACGGGATTTGACGAATTATGAATGTTAATTATCACTTGCCATTTTTGAATGATGTCCCTGCAGCAGCGAGTATATGACCCATATTGTCCAGGGCAAGTCTCGTTTGACCTTCGACTCCATTCTCCAACTCTCCGGTGACACGGAGACCCAGCTGACCAGAGATGTAGAGAGTCTCGTTCACTTGCACCGCTTGGCTAAAAACAAATGGAATGAATTGAAATAATGTAGGGTTAATTAGATTTGTAAATTACTTGTATGGAGCAATTGGTTGAGGTGCTTTGGCTGTGGATATTATTCTACGAACAATCTTGACTGCTGACATTCTGTCTCTAAGTTGTCACTTGAAGATACTCGGCGAGACTGAGAGGATGATTACACGAGAGAACGAATCCCATGTCAGAATGAACAATGAAGGTCAAAGTTATAGAGATAATTTTTCAAGGTTGGGAGGCAGGAGAGCCTTGAAGCAAACACGAAAAACTGACCTGTGACCTTTGAGAAGGCGTCTGCCACCCCTTGATTGGTTAGAGCGAAAGTGTGAACGTGAATGGGGTGGATTAATAATAATTATTCTTGGATGGACTCTCCACGGTCCACTGCTCCGTTGGGGGCATGCGCAGGTTCGGAGTGAGTCTTGAATGGAGGCCTCTCCTGATTGGCTGGAGTAAATTAGGGAATGAATGGAGTTGTAGAAATGCACTGAAAAGTTGTAAGAAATTCCTGAAGGGTCCATTCCACTCCAAACCCCCTTCGAAGATGACACTCCAATGGGATGTCATGTCTTCTGCACAGACGCAGATACGACCTCTGTTCTAAAAAAAATGGTCACTCACCACATTACTCAGGCGTAGAAGATCACTAACCCTGGTGACTCATTTATTGCCCTTTTGAAACGTCTAGAATTTAGAAAGAAACGGTGAAAAAGTTGTTATTACTTAAATTAATTACATTTTTAACTAAATTCAATAAAGTTTACCAATTCCACGAAATTTTCGACGGGATTTAAAGAATTTTTTAGTATTAATCGAATGCCCCATATTGTCATGGCCTAGGCCACAGATTTTGGCTGGCGTTGACGCATCTCTTTTTTGGCTGATGGAAAAATTCCAGTCTTCCACTGGGGCCAGGGCCAAGTGGGTGTTCCACATTTGGCAGTTAACAACACAAAACAAGGAAATCCTGACCTTTCTTGTCAAACTGACCTTTCTTGTCAAATGGCTGTGACCACTCTGCTCCTCGACTTTCGGTTCCAAAGCAATTCAGGTGACAATTTGTAATTTCTCTCCATAATCCAATAAAACTGTCCCCTGTGTTTTCAGTTGACATTGGGGAAGCTGAGGAAATCCTTTTGGCAGGGTTAGAAGAACAATCGAATTTTGGAAAGGATTCGCTTATGCGGATATTCACGGATGACGACTCCATCACACTCTTCAAGGGTCCAAGGGATTCCACAGTGACCTTGAGGGTGTACCCGATGAAAAGCCTTGCAACAGTGACCATTGAGTACTTTAATGCACAAGGAGAAAAACCAATTCTCACTTACGATGTAAATATTAGCTTTATTGCTAGCCATTGTGCTTTGGTGCAAGAAAATCGCTGACTTTTTGCTTTTGTTCAGGAATGTAAATCAATTGAGGCAAGCTGGGGGAAAATGACAAAAGAACGGAAAAATGTTAAAACACTTCCACGCGTCCTTCGAGGCATAGCGTGTGATATCTACTTCCCAACGACAGGTACAATCGCTGCGGTTGTTGAAACGCTGATCGGGGTAGAGTAATTTCCTAAATGGCCTGTTCTAGATGAGCGACTTTTGGAGTACGATGTGGAAGAAATTTGTTTCGATGGACATTCGCCATTTCAGCACGTGCAGATCTTCAATACGAAATCCTTCGGAAAGATGCTAGTCTTGGACGACGATCCAAGTATGTCAAATCATGGAGTCTGAAATGTCCATTTATAACCAGATTTCATATGGAGATTTTCATAGATTTGGCTGAATCTGATAAGAGTTATACGGAGAACTTGATGAGACGTGGGGTTGAAAAGTATGAAAATGCTGATATTTTGATCCTCGGCGGTGGCGATGGAGCACTGCTTCATGAACTGCTAAAAGAGAAGCCCAAGAAAATTACCATGCTTGAGGTAAAGGAAGTGCACAAAATGATCAGTAAAGAAGCTGTTAATTTGCCTTTTCACAGATTGATAAATTGGTAATGAGTGCTTGCAAGGAGCATCTCCGTTCCCTTTGTGGCGATGTGCTGGACAGTTTGACCGGGACTCATTACGACATCCTGACGGGTGACTGTCTTCCACTCATGATGAAAATGGAAGAAGAAGGGGTCCGCTTTGACTTTGTATTCGGAGACTTGACCTCCATCCCGATTACCAATGAGGATCTCACCATTCGGAACTTCGTGGCAGACGTCCTTCGGATCTCATTTAAAATCATACGTAAAGGAGGCAAGTACTTGACTCACGGGACAGGAACGTCAGGGCCGGAGTCCGCAGCGATGTTAGAGGACCTCATCCGAACCCAAGGTCAGGAAGCTGCGGTCACGCTGGAGGTCTCAAAAAAATCAGCATTCATTCCGTCATTTGGGGAGAATTGGGCTTTCTACTCCGTCCAAATTCAGTAATCCTTCCAACGAATTTTTCTTATGCTTCCTTCGCTTCATCGCTTGAGCCAACCGTATTCCAAAACGCTTTGCACCAACTTGCCTCTACGTCTTGTACATAATTAAACGAAATCTAAAAACATTCAACATTAGAACACACACGTTATTGGCGTCAAATCTTTCACAAATTGGAAACTCACTCAACGCCCACACGAACGATTTATCGATCAAACGCCCGAATACCAGCGTCGTTTCCTGAAGGATTCGGTCCACGTTCTCTGGCCTTTAGGCCTAACGTAGCTGAGAGTGTTTTGTTTACAGAATTCTCAGGTCAAGGTGACATCCACAGAAGGTTCCTCCAAATCAAGCATGAGAAAGACAGAGCTGAAATCCGAAAGGAGGAAGAACTTTAGCTATCAAACAATTCCAGGTCACAGGGAACTGAATTGTTTTCCAGTTGGTTAGTTTAGAGCGTCATTAAATGACGAGTAAGTGACGCGTGACTCCTTGAGCATCATTAGAACTCTCTCCTCTGATTCATCTTGATCCCTCCCAGCAGCAGGATAGCCTTCAGCCTTGCTCATTTGCATCAACATTCAGGAAGAAAGAAAGAGATCATCTGTTTGACACTTTACAAACAAGCAATTCGGTTATTTGTCAACGATTTACCTAATTTAGCAGTGAATCAAGTGTTGAGAGTATTTCAGGGATTTAAGATGATGGCGTTGAAGTTATTCCGTCCACGGGCACTGCTCATCCTCACCGTTACGCTGGCTGAGATCCTCAGTTTCTCCATGTCAGCTCCAGTACCGGACATAATCGACGACTGGAATGCAAAGTAATTGGTCTCCTGACCTGTTGAATTAACTTACCGTTAATTTGTTTTCTTTCCTTACAGCAAAGTCCACGAGGTCAAAGTGAGTGAGGACGGAACAGTCTACAATCTGACTACACGGGACATCATCTTAATCAGTGTCGCAGCAGTAATCGTTTTCTTCATCCTGGTCTGCCTGATTGGTTACTGCCTCTGCGAATGTATCCGGAGCCTCATCTGCTGTATCTGCTGCTGTGAATGAATTCCAGTCAAAAGGTCACACGACTCAAGAACAACCCTTCCTTCCTAAACAAGATTACCAATTAATTCCATTCTTTATAGTCTAACAATAATGCAAATAACGGTTGTGGACCTTTTTTTATAGAGATTATGCTTATGAAATCCATGAATTCTGGTTACAATTTGTTTACGTGTAAAGAAACGTGTTGTACGTCATTTTGTCAAAATGTCGACCAGTTTTACGTCCAGGAATTTCGTTCAAACGTTTCCCTAACTCTCGTGCCTTCAGTTTTACAAATAAACTAATTCAATCTATCAAAAAATCCAAGGTCAAAGATCCCTTTTTTTAGTTGAACGTCATGACCTCTCTTCTGATTGGCTGGATTCCTGTCCAACGGTTCAACTTTTGACATTTCAGTAAGACATTGAAATTGTCAAGCGACGACGGCGACAGAAAATTCAAATGAATTTTTAATGATCTGCGCAAGCCCTTTGGACATCAGGTGTAAGGGCCCGTGGCACAGACATTCCTTTGTTTGTGGCCTTTTCTAGCTGAACTCCCAACGCAGAAATCGACTATTTGACACTTTGACCTTTTTAATTTTTGTAGACTTGACAGGAAGTTGGGACAAGCTAAGTTTAAGTGTCCTCGTGCGTCTTTCCAAAATGGCGGTGACGAGTACGTCATGGTTGACCTTGACCTTTAGCATGGCGCTGCTCGTTATCACTCTGTCCAGCGCTGCTCCAAATTTCCACAACGCGGCTTACAACTTTTTAGGACGACTGGAGAACATTGGCAAAACGTAGTGCAAATACATCTAGGAAAGTAATTAAAATACGCTACACCTTACATTTTAACTGTGTTTAGGTACCATCTCCCTGACCCGCCCGTGATACCTAACGCCAACCAGCCCCCAAAGGCTCATCCAGCTCCAAAAACGTATGAACTTATCATTTTTGTGAAAAAGATTTTGTAATTAAAAGATTTTCGTTATTTTTTAGGACCCTGAAAGACCAAAGTACTGGTAATGTAGCCGTGGTTGAGCCACCGCATTCGAAGAGTATATTTGAGATTGCCGTTAAGACTACAGGGGACGTTTATAAAGCGTAAGTACATGCGTTTCCAGAGAGGTCATTGACCTTGTACAATTTCTGTAATACCTCGGCTGTTCCCCGTGGCTACTGAACTGCAGTGTTTCCTTGTCCAAAAGTAAACAACGATGGATCGAGTAGAGCGATCTGTCTCTGTCGCTTCCGTTGTGCTCTCAACCTGTGTTAACCTTTGTCACTGTCATTATGGGACTAATTGCCTTAACTCTGTTGTTAATTTTCAGCAGGCTCAGTGGAGCTCAGCGGCAGGGTCAGCTAACCCCGGAGCAAAGACGTTTCGAACCTGATGGTACCCGGGAGTCAGACCAAGATAGCCCTTGGTTGGATCAGGATACTGGTGTGATTAATGCACCAGAAGTGATACTGGACCAAAACGATGAAGGAAGAGACCCAGGTACTCTTCAACGCATTAAGAAATGCTGATTTTAATTGTCTTTTATCATCTTTAGCTTTGACGTGCTATGTCTGTGAATTTGAACACGGGGAATGTATGGATATCTCTTATAACAATGAGACCTTCCCGAATCGGACAAAGTACTTGACCCATTGCCAGTCCAATTACAGCGGAGATGCTTTTCGATACTGCGGGAAGGAGAAATTACTGAATGGTCGTGTCCGGAGATTCTGTATTCGGGAACTGCCTTATGGCTTCAACGTTGGGTGCACCTCTGTAAAGGTCAAGTACATTGCTGACTTTTATCCGGCAGAGTACTGCGTCTGCAAATTCGGAGACAGTAATGACCTTATACTCCTATAAATCAGAATTTTCATAAACTGACGACAATGTGTTGTTTACTAGGTGATGACAAGACGATACCGTGCAATGAAGGCTCCCCCATCATGGCCAGCTTACACTTCCATCTCATCCCATCCGTCCTCACTTGGAGTCTCTTCTTCAAGATTTCCTTGAATTGAATCAAGTCTACATTTTGGTTAGGAAATAGTCTATTAAACTGTTCCAATTTCTGCTTTTATCTTTTATAGTTTTCATTGTTCTTGGGGTCAATGGCCCTTTTAGTCAACAGACCATGCGCTGTTTCTACAACTTCTTCACTAGTCGCTCCTGTCCCTCCTTTGTTCATTTTCGCTCCTGATTCTAAAAACTTCAGACATTTTCAACTCTAATTTCTCATTATGCAGCCAATCGTTTTAACCCTGTTGTTAATTTTCGGTGAGTTAATTAGGACCGGTGCTCAGCGGCAAGGTACTTTAAGTGAACAAGATAGACGTTTCCAACCCGATGGTTCCCGGGAGCCAGAGCAAGAAAGCCCTTGGCAGGATCCGGAAACTGGTGTGAATATTGAACCAGAAGTGATACTGGACCAAAACGATGAAGGAAGAGACCCAGGTACTTCACATTACAACAATAATTTTGTTTTTAATTTACTTACCATTTGTGACTAGCTCTGACATGCTACGTCTGCGATTTCGACGATGGGGATTGCCTCGATGTCGCTTTTGACGCGGATTCCTTCCCGAATCGAACTAAATACTTGACCCACTGCCTGTCAAATTACAGCGGAGATGCTTTTCGATACTGTGGGAAGGAGAAGTTGAAGAATGGTCGAGTCCGAAGATTTTGCATTCGAGAGCTGCCTTTTGGCTTTAACATTGGATGCATCCCTGCGATGATCAAGTACATAGGACGATACTACCCAGGGGAATACTGCGTCTGCAAATTCGATGATGGTACGCAGGCATCAATCGTATTTGATTTTTCCATTAATTGGAACAATTAACTCAACAGAGGTTAAGAATAAGACGATTCCTTGCAACATCGGATACACCTGGGCACTCCAGCACGATCTCCTATTGGTCCTTTTCCTTCTCGTTTTTTGGATGTGAAATGAAGATCTCGCAGTCCCCAAGTAGCCAATACGAACTAATAGTTTCTTAATTAGTTGTTATAATAACGGAAAAGTCAACACATGGAACACAATAACACAAGGCGATGAGTTTAGTTTCATTTCCTGATTTGCCTTCCGGAAATGTCAACTTCTGCAATATTTCTCTGAAGCACGTAATATGCGTTTCCTCTGTGTCTCTCTTCTTCTGATTTCTGGAGTGATCGGTGAGTCCATTCCATGAAAGTGACGAATGACCTTTTGTGATGTATTGCAGGGCTCCCGCCCGCTCGACCTCTCAGATGTATCCAGTGTGGCTTCGCTGACCCCAATTGCAGGGACGTCAGCAGAATGACTAAGGGATGGGCAAATCGGTACAAAGGCCGGGAAGTTTGGGGAAGGAATGGACAAGCATTCTTTCAGGACATGATGGTCTACCAGCACAACTGCTCCACCTTCGAAGAGTACTGTGTCAAGATCCGCATCTTCCCACACAAAGAATTCAAGAAAAATCTAGTCAGACGTGACTGGTAATCAAAACATGATCAGCGCATTGACATGAGAAGAACTTCTGGATTTGTTTCCAGTTGGGAGCGACTTCCGCCTGGATTGGTAGGGAACACTTGCAAGTTCATGAAGTACCAGTCGCCTGAAATGACAGAAGCAAGCGAGGCTCTCTTCTGTAGCTGCAATGATGAACATTTATGCAACAACGAGCCTGTTCTGTGTTCATCACCAATTATCGGAACCATAATGGCGACCATCGTCCTATTCTTCCGACAATTATAGGCCAGTGCCCCTTTCAGAAGAAGCTAATGTCACCAAAGTGTTTGTTATTAATAATTTAAGTAGAAAAATGAAAAGGTAAACTGAAATCTACAGTAAGGGTTCATGAATTTTATAATTGCGTAAAGGGACGACCCTGGTGAGCTCAAAACTTAAGCCCTTTTGTTTCATGCATTTGTTGATTTTATTTTTGAAGCAGGAGCAGCGAACGCAGGAGAGGGGACAATGGCCTAAAATTAACTACCCTTTCGTGGCCACTAAAAAGCGAAGCGAAGCCTCTGAATGAGCTGTCCATTGTCATCGCTGCTTCCATCGAGTGAAGTCACGGCCTCAATTTGAAGACCAATAGAGAACTCCCCGCTGTCAATGGCAACAACCAACCATCGCTCTTCATCAAGCACCGTTCCTCAAATCGCTGTTCTCTTCTACTCCTGCCAAGTACCTTTCCTGGACAGACCAGTTGGAAATCCTACATTTGGACTAGACCCTTAAGCATCATGGCCGCCTTTGCATCAATCTTGCTCCTGGTCCTACTCATCGCTGTCCAAGATGGCCGCAGTCTTCCACTTCCGGACGACTCAGTCACCCCTCAAGTCCAACCACTCCCGGAAGAAAACGACTCGTTCCAGATTCTGGTTCTGATGAAAAAATTTAACTTGACGGGAGAGTAAGCCGTTTCCGTTTGATTTACTTTTATGATCTGGTTTCAATGTGAAGCTGTGCCTTTGCATTCTTTTTTAGATTCCCTGATTCCTGCGTTAAACGATTTTTGTTCCATACGCTCCGCGTGATGATGGTGGCCGTGGCAGGTGGTTTTTGGCTTCTAGTCGTCGTGCAAGTATACGTTATCGTTGGAAAATGCTTCGGCTGTTTCCAGCGCTGGCGAAAGAGACGAGGTGGCGAGGCTGGGGTAGAAAAGGCAATGCCCTCGACTGAGGTCAACGAACCGAAGATCCAGGTGAAGGGACTGGACTTTGGCTACCAGAAGAAGTACGTTGGGCGCACCCACTCCATGCCAATCGTCATATTTAAAAAGTAAGTTTTATGACACCTGCCTCTTGTTAACGCCTTTCAGGAGTTCAATGGTGGGTTCAACTTTATCATTAATAGTCCATAAAAACTTTAAATAAACTTTTAACTGACGACCTGTGCCTATCTTAAACGTTAGCGTTGGTGTTCAATTTGTTTCTGGAGGGCTGCCAAGAGGCTTTGACCACTCAGGTTCGTCTGCTCCATTGAAACCAAGAGAGTTTTCTGTCTGGATTTTCCACCCTTTAGAACAATGGGTAATTAAAACCTTTGTAACGCCATTAGTTTTAAGAGGAAGGAATACCTTCAATTCCAAGCTCCCCTTCTTGATTCCCAACACCTCGGAAAAGAATTTCACAATTTCCAAATTGGCTTCACCATCCACGGGAGGAGCAGCGATTTGAATGGACACACATTCCGAACTCAGACCTGAAAAATGTTTTTTTTTAAATGCGAAATTAGAACCTTGGACAAGATTTTCCTCCTTACCCGTGATGCAGTTGGCCCTTGATCCTGGCTTGATTTGTAGTGGAATGGACAGCTCCCCATTCTTTGTCACTGTAATTGGCAACGTTCCAGTCGTAGCAGCAGTTTCCTACAAAAAAAACTCCTGGAAATTAGATAATTATAAGTGACAAGTACACATTAATGAAACTGGGATGGAGTAGAATTAGTAGAAGATAAACTGAAACTTTTATTGATAAAGTCACTAAGGGTTGGCATCATGAAAAACTTGAATAATTCCTAAGGTGAGGGAGGTGGCGTTTCTTTCTCTTCTTCTGGAATTTCCGCAGCCGAGGATTCATCGCCGATGAATTTTTCCCAGTTCTTGAGCCTGTCATCCCTCTCGGCGTCAGTTTCGTCAATCTTGTACTTTGTGTGGCCGTCCCATGTACATGCAGAGATTTTCTTTCCTCCGAAAAAACGGTCGTTGAATAGAAGCACAACGGCATCAGCTTCTTCAGGAGTTGACATGTAAATCTGCAAAATCCCTTCTGGGTGACGATCGAAAACGACGACTTTCTTGCAAGTTCCGCACTTCCCTGCTTCCTCTCGAAAATCTTGTTGGTATTCCAGGATGAGACTCACATCTGAGTCGAAATCGGCAGGAGAAAATGCGTTCTGGACCACGACAATGCGCTCATGTTTTGCCCTCTGACCGCGTAACTTTTCAGGCTTCCATTCAAACAACTTTTCCTGGGCTTTCTTCATTTTCTCTTTGTCTTTCCGTTTCTTGGATTTTGGTTTTTTGCTCGGGTCGTATGCTCCCTTGAGTTGGAAATGAGCTCGTTCCACTGACACTTGATGACCTCGGAGGTCAGAACCATCCAGGATCTGAAGAGCCAACTGGACAGACTCGATTTTGATGTAGGTACAAAGTCCATCTCCCTTTTTATTTCCTTCTGGGTCAGAATATAACTTGATCCTAGGGTGTCCAGTAGTAGTATCTTTCATGACAAGTCCACATTTGGACATGAACTCCATGAATTCTTCTTCTGTGATATCAAGGGGAAGGTTAGAAACGTAGACTTTCGTGTTCTGGGCTGCATCTTGTTCAAACCATTGAGCAGGGGTGGGAGCCTTCCGCTTGAGAGTCTTGTCTTTCTCAGCTGTCGGTGGTGGAATTGGATCAACAATTGGTGGCACCGGAGTGGATCCAGATTCTGCATTAGTGTCAACTCCATAGCTCAGTTGATATCGAGCGATGAATTCTTCATCCAATTTAGGAAACCAGGCAGACTTTGTCGGGTCGTATTCGAAAACAGTCCCATCAGATGCATCAGTGTAATTGTACGTAGAGCCGTCAAATGTCACCGGGTTTCCAGACACCTTAGCAGGCTTCCACTTCTGGAACTCGTCATCCCACGTGAATTCATTTCCGCTCGTAGGCTCCTTGTACGTGTAGACACCATCAATGTAAGAACAATCCGGGTTTACAGACTCATTTCCAACAGGATTCTCCACTTCATTTTCTCCAGTAGAAGCTGTTCCATTAGCAGATTGGACGACTGAATCTTGCTCATCTCTTGAATCCATTTTATACCTAAAGAAATCAGACATCAGACATATAACCCACTGTTAACTTTAGCTTATGATTTTCAATATGTTTACCTTACCACTACTGGCTAAACTTCAATATTCTCCACGTCCACAGTCCTTTGCTCAAGTTTCACTGATCACTGCAAAATGAAAATTATCTAAACAATCACCCCGGAGAAGAAACTGGATAGTCTAGGAGCTAAGACGTTGGTTTTTGAGCTTTGAAATTAACCAGAACGGTATGTGGCAATGTGGCATGTGAACTTTGACTTACTGTAGCTGATGAAGTTGGAGTCGAAGTTGTATGTTTTCTGGGCATTCCTCGAGCAGTTGAGATCAATCGTCGGATGCCAGTGACCAGTGCCTTGCTCATTAATTAAATCTTCGGTGATTTCTTCAATTAATTAACGCCTGAATTACGCAAATTATAAACTCTAAAATATCCAAAAACTTCCCAACAAAAATCTCGGCGAAAAGCAATTTCAAAAAAGATTTTGGCGCCTTCCGAATCTCACTTTGCCCCAACACGAGCTCATTCAGGCCAAAAATTCCCCTTGCTTTCTCCACTTTCACTTCCGGTTTTAATAATTGAGAAAAATGCAATTAATTCCGTTGTTTAAAAAGTTGATTTTTATTTTCGTGCACATTGTATTCCTGTGTGGCACTTTGCTACGCGGTTGGATTAAAATTACAAAGTTATTGTGAGCTAAAAGAGAGAGAGAAGAGTAAAAGTTAGGCTAATTGATGTCTGCCATTTTCCACCCTTTGAGAGTGTGTAATTCATGAGGTTTCTAAAACTAGGATTTCGTGGATTGGAAATGGAATTTTTACTCGTCGAGACAGATTGTGCGGACGATGACTTCGGTGACCGAGTAAGGATCGCAGTTTGAGCTGGGGCGACGATCCTCCAAGTAGCCCTTCCTTTCCTCAGCGACAGATCTGGGGATACGGATACTGCAACCACGGTTAGCCACGCCAGCGGAAAAGTCGTGGATCGAAGAAGTCTCGTGGTGACCGGTGAGACGACGCTCGTTGTCTTTTCCTTGCTTCGGGTCATAGGCCTTGATGTGGCGAAGGTGGTGTCGTGAGAGCTTGTCAATGGCCTTTTCAATGTCCAAAATTCCATTCTCCTCACGCATTGCCTGTTTAGAAATGAAGAATTTAATATACTGTTTGCTCGAAGCTTGTGGGTGTTTTACCTTAGTGGAGAAGTTAGTGTGACATCCGGCACCGTTCCAATCCCCAGGGATTGGTTTAGGATCCAAGGAGACATTGACGCCAAAGTCCTCAGCAACACGGTGAAGAATGTATCGGGATATCCATAGCTCATCCCCCATGCTGATTCCCTCGGATGGTCCAATTTGGTACTCCCACTGGGCAGGCATGACTTCCGCATTTGTACCGCAAATGTTGAGGCCAGAATAGAGACAAGCTTTGTAATGAGACTCGCTGTTAAAATCCAGGAAAGAGTAAACAGTTAGAACCTAAACAAATCAAGTGAGTAAATCAAGCTTTTCCTTACACAACATCCCGACCGAATACTTTGTTAGCCCCGACTCCGCAGTAGTAGGGTCCTTGTGGTCCTGGGAAGCCATTCTTCGGCCAGCCAAATGGATGCATGTCCATGTCCAGAAGAGAATACTCTTGTTCCATTCCAAACCATGGGACTTGATCCTTGGCCTTGTTCATCGCTTCCAAGCAGGAAGCACGGTGGTTTGTATCTAAGGAAAACAAGATCCATCAGTCACCGCATTCCAGGGTTGTCATTTGGCCTTGATTAATGACTCACCAGTGGGCTTCTTGTTGTACTTGTAGGTATCACACAGGACGAGCTTGTTGTTCCCGAGCAGAAATGGGTCCTTGTATAGAGCAACTGGGTACAAATAAGTGTCGGAATTTGCCCCCTCCGCCTGATACGTTGAGCTTCCATCGTAGTTCCAAATTGGCAAATCTGTAATGATCCAGAAACAAACATGACCTCAAGGATTCGACACGCGTTCAAGAAAAGCCACTAGTGCGGAAGTATATGACATATTTGATTGTGTGGCGACAAATGCGCAGAATATTGGTTTAACTAATTGATTCATAGCCTCATTCCTTGACGTCAGGAGCAAGACTTGTCGCCTTTGATTAAAGCTTTCCTTGCATGGGATGAGGATTGGAAACCACGAGGAAAAAGGAAACCACACACAAGCCAAGACAACAAGTCTATTTGCATTAAAATTCACATCGTGTGATTAGAATTGCAGGCTACTGGGAACGTGAAAGAGTCCACTGGGTTCGTTAGATGGGGAGCAGAGTCGCATGCAAAGGGCGTTGGGTACGGGCCTTGGGTCATTTCAGGATTTTTGTAATTTGCAAAAACGCATGAGCATTTTGATTCGATGGTTCTCACCCTCTGCCTTCTTTGGGATAAAGTCGATTGTCTTGGTCTTGCAACGAACAAATTCGCCTGTTCCGTCAATCCAGACGTACGTTGCTTGGCAAATGTTGTCATCAATTGGGAGTCGAAGGTATCGATCAAGCACGGTTTTGTTCGTGGCAATGTTTGGCAGCATCTTGACTCTGATTGGATCTGTAAGCATTCCAAGGGAGAAAAAAATTAGCATTCATTTCGACACATGAATAAAAACAGATTCTTTGTTCCAGCTTGTCAACTAATTAGTCAAAATGAATTGCAAATTCCATTGTTCTACTTTGTAAAGAATGACCAGAAGTAGGCAGTTCCATATCCCCAGGCCCCGTCCGCGTCCTTGTCCCTGTCCACCGCTTCTTCACTTTCAGAATTTTGTCAATTTTAAAATACTATCATGTCATGGCTCGATATGTGACGATTGGAAGTAAAACTACAAATTGTTGATCGTAAATTGCCAAGACATTTTAGAACAATCGATTGAATGGCCTGCATTTTCTGGAGCGTGAAGACGTGCATTTTTAATGTTCTTAATGGGCTATTTTCCAACCCCTCCTGCATTAACCGCAATTGCCAAATTACACAATAAGCTTTTTGCATCTGTAATTATCTAGGTCTAAAACCTTGGTTTTGTAATCACATTTTCACGGCCATTTTTTCCCCTATTATTGTGGATGATGCGTCGCAATTTCTGAACAATTGATAAGATTATACACCTGGTTTCTTTTGTATCCAGGCAGATTCGCTTGAGGGTGTGGCATTTTAAATATGTATCCTAATTAATGGGAGTGGGACATGGCACATTGTCCTCTGTGGACAAGTAATTGGTAGCTTCCTCAATTGCTGCCGATGAAGATGGACATTCTTTACAAAAAGAAGATGACCTTGATGGAATAATTCCAGCGTCTAATCTCCACGCAACCCACATCTCCCCACGCGCGTCATGAACATTCTTTAACCACAAAATCCGATTTAAAACCAATATCAGAACAGAGCAGCGCAGCGGTTCAGCATCATTTAGAAATCACGCAGCCTACTGGAAAGAAATGAAAATTGGAAAAAGTTCAATTCCGAGTAGATGAGTTTAGCAGGAAGGAGAGGAAGCGACGGTGACTTGCTCTACTTTAGAAAACTTTTCCGCTAAGCGGAAAAGGCTCTATGCCAGTGTCGCTATGCGCTTCGTAACCTTACCTAATTGGTGTTAGAATACTGGTACGAGTGAATTACAAACCGTAGATGTTGCCTGAGCACGGGTTATGGAACGACAAGGTTTAGCTTGGGCTGGTCGCTTCATATTTATAGGAGGGCGACATCCACCTCAAAATGAATTTCCATGAATTCCCCTTCCATGCGAAAGACACAGGGCTGGAAGGGAAGCAGTCTGTCTGCCTTTATAATCATTCCATATGAATCACCATACAACCAATCACCTTCAATTTAAAACCATCGCCCACTGAACTCGCAAACAAGTTCACAATGGGAGGATTCCAGAACAGAGAAGAAAAAATTAATCCCAGGCTTTGTCTTATAGTCTAGAAATAGTTTATGCTGGACGCCACAATTCTAATTTTGAAACTTAGGTAAAGGAATTAGGGAGAAAGTTGATTTCCGCAGCCTCAGTAAACTAATTTAAAAATAGGCAGACGCGTTTAGTTTAGAAAATTCAATGATTTTTTAGAACAGGAAAAGGTTCCTTCATCCCTTCCTTTCCCTATATCCAGTAGGTTTTAATATTGACTTTGCTTAAGCCTTTGTCTGGACCGGTTTGTCCATTTTGCTTGACCTTGTCACATGGACACTCTTTCCTGAAACAGGTTTTATTGATTTTCTTCCAGTAGTTTACCCTATTACATTACGTTAAAAGTACTTGAATTCAAGTACCCACTCGATATTTCCACACTCGTAATTTTTTCGCTAAATCCTCTCTTGAGGATTAACGCCAGAGTGATTCTGGCGACTCCAGCGACTCAGGGCAAAACACTTGAACTTTATCAACCATTATGTTGAGCTCATGATTCCACACGGCAGAGTCAAATGCATTTGAATTTCATCGCAAAACAAGAAGATTCTTGCCATTAATTATCAACAAAAGAGCAGAGTATTGTTTCCCTTTTTAGAGTCGCATTTCCGTTAGCCTTGACTCACTAAAGCATTGCTTTTGCTCTTTGGACGTTGAAATCAGTGCGTTGTTTTTTAAGCTTGGACCAATGGAAGTTC
Organism: Pseudachorutes palmiensis; assembly: GCA_009869845.1. Classification (NCBI taxonomy): domain Eukaryota; kingdom Metazoa; phylum Arthropoda; class Collembola; order Poduromorpha; family Neanuridae; genus Pseudachorutes; species Pseudachorutes palmiensis. The sequence goes on along the minus strand of VNWY01000449.1, from coordinate 10,319 downwards.
CAGAGGAACTGCTAGTTGTTAAAGCGTGGCAGTTGATGATGACAGGAAAAGAACAAATACGACCATCCGCTCATCCATCAACATAAATTAATTCACAAATGACAAGCAAAGGAGAGGTATCGACCTGTGGCTCCGATGTGACTACCATTGAAAAAAAGAAATTTTCCATCGACCTTCAAAAGATGTAAATGTTTGCCAAATAATTGCATCAGCGTGGATTCATGAGAAAGTGAAGATCGCTGCCAAAATAAATCAGCGATGGGTTGATCTAATGAGCTCAAGTTCTCCCTGTATTTCGTCATCCAGCAAAGAAAAGGAAGTTACTCGCTTTATGCAGAAACCGCAGTTTCTTTTGACGTAAATCAAAAGTGCCAGAATATGACTTAATATCTCCATCCCACAGCTCTCGTGCGTGAGCATTTTATTCCAGAAAACGTGAACTTCCATGACCTTATGGGATGTTAATTGCATTCGTAGAAGCTCATTCACAATCTTTATTCCCATTTAAAATGATAAAAGGATTCTGAGGTTTCGATGTTCGACACGGTTGGAGGAATTATTGGAGGCTTTCCAGAATTGCAGAAAGATTTTTAACAGCACTGGCTTTGTGGAAAGGTCAACAGCCAGGTCATTCCCTTATCCTAATTCAGAGTTACAAGAAAACTCCATTTGTGCAACATGTCTAATCATTAATTATCAATGACCTGTCCGACACTTTTAAACTAGAAATGCTCATGTCACCCCATCCTAATTGTGAAGCAGCTACTCGACTGACCTTCCTTTGCCTTATACATAACGAATGTCAGGTAATAGCTGGAGAAACTGACCTGTGACTGGAGCTGAACTGTAATTAGCTGAATGCTTGTTTGTAGGTTGGTTCTAGTAATAGCTTCGTTTGGTTGATTCCCGTTTTGCTTCTATTGTTCTTCCTCTGTGGCTTCCCCCTGGGATGCATGCGTTGGTTTAATTAGTGTGATTAAGAGACTGAATTGTTCTCTCCAGCGTCTTCTGACAGCGTCTGAATCCCAGATCCATCCGAACTCCGTTTTTATTCCAGAAGGAGAAGGACAAAGACGCTGGCTACGGCACATGGAGCATTTCCTAAACGCGTGCCATGGGTTGCTCCAGTTCCACCCGAAGTTTCCTCGGTCGATTCCCCGAATATTCCCCGGATGGATCCCAGCACAAACTCAATTAAAGCTACCAGGAACACGGGTGATGAGCACGAGGTGGACTCATGGACAGCCTCAACAGGAAGTCAATCAAATCAGCCCATATCATCAGAATAAATAATTCAGACAGCTTTCGCAAACTATAAAATAAGTTGGCCCTATGCACTTTCCAAAGGTCATAGGAAAGTTAATGGAAAAGCGAGCGCTGATGAGTCATTTTTTTTGGAAATTGACAATTTACAGCGATTGTTGAGTCATATATTATTTAGGTCATTTTCCTTGGAGAAAGTGACGAATCGGATTGCATGGATTGGCCTGGTTTCGCCTTTTTGGCACACACGCTTTTGGGTGTTTTATTGATTGGCAGCTGCCCACTTTCACCGTGAGAAAGGGAACGGTGAAAGCAAAGGATATTAAAGCTAAACTGTGGAAGCTTGGCAAACCAGAAAATTAGTTTCTGCATCCTTAGGTAATCATTAAGCTTCATTAATTAGGAAAAGGAGAGGATGATGCAGGAGAGGATTAATTAATTGACAATGTTCATCAAGGTTATAAAAATGTACAATTACCAGATATTCTACAGATAAAGCAAACTCCTAAGACCAACTGAACTCTTCCTGGAGAATTTGCATAAGGTTTTATATTCTGGTCTCGCAGGTCTAGACCTAGTCAGTTCCATTTGGAAATCACAACTAACGCTGGAATTTTAGACATGGGGATTTTAAGCAGAATCGCTGGCACAATTCCACTCTCTCTGAAACTTTCACCAGGTTCTGCAGGAAGAACGCTTCCACGATCATTTTCTCTGGGAATGAGCATGGCTTCAAAGCAACACGATATGTACACGCCATATACAGAAGCTGAGCTGAAGGAGCTGAAAGCGGCGTTTGAGAAACTACCCACTTATACGAACGAAGGGTTCATCAAAACCACGGCTCTTAAAGCAATGTGTGACGCAGCAGGCGTAAGCAGAACTCCGCGACAAGAATACATTTGCAAAGCTTTCTTTGACAAGCATTACGGCGGGATCATCACCCTGTCCCAGTTCTATGAAACAGCCAAAATATTACACGATACGGCTCAGCTAGGATTCCTGTATGCATCATGGTTCGATACAGACGGAGATGGCTTCATCTCTGAAAAAGAATTCACAGATTTAATCGAAGTGTTCGTCGAGCACGACCCAAGGTTGAAGAAAACGTCCTTTCAAACGTTTGTGAGGGAAGCGGATGTAAATCTGGACGGGAAGGTGAGTCTCAAAGAGGCTGGAGACTGGTTCAAGAAAAGTGTCGACGCCATCCCAGCTTGAAATTCCAGCCAGTACCTGGAGTCCTACCTGTGCAATATGGGATTCCAAGTTAAACTTAAGCAGGTTTATAATAGAAAATAAAAATGTAAATGCTCATTAAAGCTGGATTGATGCAGTTGAGTTGATGGCATTGTGACCGCTGGACACACCTTCAGTTGTCAGGTTTTTTCCAGTGTACCAGTCATAGTGTCATTCCAATCATGATTTGCATATTAACGCCATAAACTTTCTCACAATTTTAATTTAGACGAGACAAGTGAGCAGCGTTGTTGGAATTTGTCGCAGAGACTCAAGTTGGAGCAGACGTCCGTCCTTCCAATCAACTGCGGAGGAGGCGCTGGACACTGGAGGCTCTGATCTTCAGAAATTCATCTAGGACATTTCCAGCTGGAAATTGCATTGGAAATGGAATTGAATTGAATGAATTGAAGCGAAGCTACAAAGGAGTAAACGATTCACTTCGTTGTGAACCATTTCTCTCTGAGGCTACTTCCTGTAGCCATTTACTATTTTGAAACTTGAAAAACATTTTGAAAATACGTTTAGAGTTTCGTAACGCAAGTGACTATGGAGCCATAAAATCTTTTGCGTTGTAATTGCTGTTGCAATGCAGGAAGATGATGACATGAGTATGGATGAGGAGGTTAATGACAATGCCAATTAAAGACACGAGGTGAAGTTGTGCCTTTTCTATTGTCTTAACTGCATGAAACAATTCAATTTCTAAGAACTTACACGCTGGATTTTACACGACACCAATGCCGTCAAAAGCTCAACACGTGCAATTTTATTATTAGAAGTTAGCAATCAGACTTCTGACGCAATTTCTGTTCTTCTTTGCAATTTATGTCCAGCCAGGAATGCAATTTCTTTTCCAGAGGATAATTTTCTCAAAGTTGACACATTCATTAGAGATTCATTAGGTTTGCTGAAGAAATTCTACAATGGAAAACTGAGTCGGAACTAATCCTCAAATTTTGCAATTTAAGATAAAAATGAAGCTTTCGGTTGCTTGGAATTGCTTAAGGTCGACGCCATTCGCAAATATTTTAAAAGCAATTTACAAAATGAAATAAAATTGAAAGCTTCGAATTCTTAAAGTGAAGGCTTTTATCACTGGGATTTTAGAATGAAAACTAAACAATGAAGAATTTGTTATCTCTGTTTATTTTACTTGATAAAATGCTCTTCTTGAGCACTTCATGTCACTTTTGTCAACTTTAATACACCACTGACACTAATTTCTATACCGAGTCCGTCCATAGTATCACAAATCCTGCGGTCATCATGATCAGGGTTCATTGCCTCCTTTTCCTGGCCTGTGTCCTTGTCACAGTAGCCAATGGGGAGAGAGTCCTCGTCGTTGCGTTTTGGTCAACACGGAGTCACAAAATAACCTACGACCCACTCCTGCAAGAACTGGCCAGCAGAGGTCATCAAATCACAGTGATTTCCCCAATCCCGTCCAAACAAAGGAGTCCGAATATCACTGAAATCTTCACCTTTGACATGGCTGAGTACATGAGTAAGCAAACTGCGATGAAGAGTCTGTATGAAATAAGAGAACAAGGAGAGGGCAAGTCCCTGTATACTTTGGACTGGACGTATATGATCGTTGACAACTGTCGCATGTCACTGGAACAACCCCATGTCCAGGCCCTTCTGAAAGAAAAGTTCGACTTGATCCTGTTGCCAATGTTGTTCAACGAATGCTCAGCCGCTTTCGCTCACCTCTTCAACACCAGTACTATCCTGACCAGCCCCCTAACTGTCTCAGGCCAGGTTGCAAGTGTTTATGGAAACCCTTCGCCGCCATCGTTGGTGCCCAATCACTGGTCTGGGTTGCATTCAGACAAAATGAACTTCTATGAACGAACGGTCAATTTCTTAATCGAGGGGATGATAAGGACAATGTATTACTACAAGTATGTGCCAGCCATTGAGGCCGTTTACAGGGAAAAGTTCAACGACCCCAATTTCCCAGGGATTCATGACATCCTCAAGAATTCCAGTCTATTATTTTCCAGTAGCCACTTTTCCCTGAGCGGGGTTCGACCTTTCCTGCCTGATATTGTTGAGGTAGGCGGAATGCACTGTCGACCAGCCAAGTCTTTACCAAAGGTAAGTTTTGCCAAAAATAATTCTTGGCACTGAAAAGATTTAGGCAAGTCTTCAAACTGTCTAGGAATTGGAGGATTTTATCAGCAGTTCCGGATCTCATGGGTTCATTCTTTTTAGGTACGGTTCGACACTGGAATTGTCAACGAAAAATAGCGTTCTTGAGTTTCTTGAATGATTTGCAGCATGGGGTCAAACATTAGAGGGAAGGACATGCCTGACACCAAACGCCTGGAAATCCTACGAGCATTTTCTAAACTGAAGCAAAATGTGCTTTGGAAATGGGAGGATGACACCATGTCAGACTTACCGAAGAATGTGAAGCTGAGCAAATGGCTGCCACAGCAGGATCTACTTGGACATCCGAGCATCAAGTAAAGAGTGCGCAGACGGGGAGAATAAGATTCACAAATGTATTTCCACAGGGCTTTTATAACACACGGTGGATTTGGAAGCACGACCGAAGCGGCTTGTCACGGTGTCCCACTAGTTGGTATCCCAATGTTCGCAGACCAGGACATGAACATGGAAGGTGCCGAAGCAGCTGGATTCGCAGTGACTGTTGACTTTAGGACATTGACACAGGAAAGTCTCCTTACACAAATTAAAAAACTACTTCAAAGTCCAAGGTAAGGTGTGTAGAAAGGTCACACCTCCATTTTTATGACTCCGAAGCTGCTGTTTGTGTAGGTACAAAGAAAGTGCCGTCTCCATTTCTGAGCTTTTTCGTGACCAGCCTGGCCAGCCCCTCAGTCGAGCCGTGTACTGGACAGAATACGTTATGAGGCATAAAGGTATATGCAGAAAAATTGTAAAATCTCTTCATAATTATAGCATAATTAACTAATTAGGAGCTGTGCACCTCCGATCTTCAGCTCGGGATTTAACCTTCGTGGAATACCACTCGCTAGATGTCGTTGGGACTCTAGTGCTGGCCACCTTTGTCTCCATTTGGCTCATTTTAGCCATTTTGAAACTAGTGATTTCCAAAACCAAGTTTTTCTTGGGTCGGAGGTCAAACCGAGAGGACGGAAGAAAACGTTTAAAGAAAAATCAGTGACAAAATGAAGAGAAAATTAAGACATAATCCTACCGGTCAAACTAGTTTCAACTACCATTACTCTGAACGTATTTTCAGCATTTATGTAAACAACGTCTTACCCAAAAATATTGAGGAATTTTTTCCCCACTTTTGCCAGAGGTTTGATGATCACCTTGTCGATTGGATTAATGATTACTGTCTCGATAGGCTTAATTGCAATTGTACGGAATTTCTCAAAGATACTTTTAGGTAGGATGACCCCGTCAATCCCACTTTCGAGTTCAATGCACTCCGTCTGTCGCTCGTAATACGAGGTTACCATGTTACACAAAATCCGCTTCTTGCAAACCTTGTCACATTTCTCCTGAAGTGAAGCGTCCGTGGCCTTGAAGTAATTCCTGCAATTAATTCTAAAGCATTAAGACTACCAGGTCGGTATCAACCATTTACCTGTAGTATTTCTGGAACATTGTTCGATTTGTGGACATTCTTTGAATCAAAGAATCTATTGACTTTGGTAGCATATTGGGCAACTCGTACACCTGCGTGGCTCTGTAGAGAGGATACCAATATGGCGACCCTCGACTGTTTGCGTAGGTCAAGTTGTAGATCCAAGTTTCAAAGTCAAGGACATGCCAAGTGGACTTGGAACCACGAGCTCCGTCTGCAAAGTACACTTTGTAGCCTGGGTTGAGGTTGATAAAAGGGGACAGCGAAGGGCCCATGAAGACGCTACTAATCGGTACATCTTTGTCGTAGTACAGTTGGAACTCGTCAAAGTGCGTGTGGCCATAAAACTGAGCTCGGACAATGTCCTGGAACCTTAGGAATAGGATAATGCATTATAAGGTATAAAATATGCTAAAATTCCTACAATTACTTGTGAATGATGTTGTAAAAGTTCCGACTCCATGCTGACACACACTCTTCTTGCCCTGGCGGAACATGTCCTACTATATGAACAAGCTCGCCGTCTCTTCTAGCGTCGTGCAGTACGCCGTTTAACCACTTCAACTGGCCACCAGGATCTTTCGAACTGTATAACTGCCAGCTACAAAACGTTTTCAGTTAGGGAATTTGACCTAAATCTTGATTATTAGCTCAATGTGGAGTGGAACTTACAAATTGAATCCATAGCAAAGGTTTGTATTCAGCACAACGATACGGAGATTCGACCGTGTGTTGATGGTGTAGTATCCCGATTTCAGGAAGTGGTTACGCTGACTTTCAGGAATCCAATCCATCCATGCAGCATAGGCAGCGGAGTAGAGCCAACGAGGGGAAAATTCATCGCTCACCTCAGCTCGTATTGGGGCGAACCTTTTTAGTTACATTATGAAAACGCTTTGACCTGAGCATATTTATGAACTGGCATTTACATATTGACAGGGTGACTCTCGTGATTGCCAATGACAGGAATAATCTGGGCATTTGGAAAGTAGGATTTCAGGAGGTACGAAATGTTCCCGATGATTTGGACATTCGTGTCTGCGTCAGTTTGCCAAACGTCATGTGGAACCAAGTCGCCAGTCATGTAAACCAAATCCGTATCCTGCGGAACATGAAGATTCCTTAGTTTAGCTTTGGGGATAATTTCGAATGATTCATACTGGATGCAGCAATGCAATGTGCTCCAGTGCGTTTTCCAGCGAGTGATATGGCAAGTCGCAGGACCTGTAATCCCCGTAAAACCCCGCACGGTTCAACGGTTTCGACTTGAGTTCCTCGGGTGTTTCCCGGCAGCAAAGTTCCTTTCCGCAAACAGCGTTGGATCCAATGACGTAGTGAGGATCAACGTGGATGTCCGCAAGATGTACTATTTTCCTGGTCTCGACGCCACGCTTTAAAATGACAATTAGGAATATGAATATTAGTTTTAGATTTTAGTTTAGTTGTAAGTCCTCCTGACAGACATGATGAGTTCCTCGTCATCAAAAATTTCATTGCGATACAATTTCTTCTTCTTTGCAATCCGAGGCTTTTCATTGGTTTCATGTTCCAGATCCAATGACCAGTCAAACTTTTTCCAGTCACTGGCGATGCAGCCGAATGATTGCAAAACAACCGCACAGAACCGATCCGGGGTCAATTCCTGTCTCTTTTGGCCAATGAACTGGAGTATAGGAGCGTAGAGCTCAACCAATCCTGTGCAAACATCGTCAGAAGCTATCTTGAACAGTTTACATCCCAAAATGACCAGGGTTTGCAACTCCTTGAAAGCAATTTCAGTTCGAGCCTGATCAGCAGAAAACATTAACATAATGTTAAACACACCGTCAATTCCAATAGTTAGCAAACCTTAAACAGGAATAGACCAAACCCGACTCGACATGCATGGCAGACAGCAGTCGACCGGACATTCTGACCTCCGCTGTGAAACAACTGCCGTAGAACCCCGAGATCAGGGAGCAGTGAGAGTTTCGGGATTGGCAGGAGTGGACCAGAAGTACCAGGGAGCAAGCTCCCGGTAAGGAATTTGTCCAGCAAGTTCAGGTGCTTGGCAAATATTTTCTCCAAATTGAACAAATCTTCCACAGTTTCGTGGATCTTGACAAATATTTTCTCTGGAGCGGCGCGTTTCACCGCTAGTGGGAAAGGGTGGAAATCAACATGGCCTGAATCCAAATTGGACGAAGTTGATGACCCTGAAAATAAAAAATATGGCTTCTAAAGTAGCAGTTAGGAATGAAAGCCAAGTCGCAATCTTGAGGCCATTTCAACCTGTTTTGATGCTTGCAATAACAGTAGCATCCAGCACAATTAGAACACTAATCCCGTATTTGTAAAGAGCCTTCATTTTGCTAACAATTGCATAATAACTAAAAACAAACCTTAAGCAATGCAAAAGCAAGTTGACCTCATTTCCAGATTCGGAGAATCGCTGAAAGGAAAACGAACCAAACAGGAAATCCTCATTGGTCAAAATTGACTATGGCTCTTTTCACACCGGAATTTGGATTTCTGGTGACAAATCGCTGAATCTTTGAGCAAAATTGCATTCATGACCCAAATTCCGTAAAAGCAATCAATTCATTGCTCGCAATTAATCATCAGATTCATACCTAACTCATAAGTAAAACAACAGTGGCCGTTTTCACCCTTGAATTGTTAGATTTTTAATTTTTATGACACGGATTGTTCCAAGCCAAGCGTTCTTGACACTGGATGAGTCAGTGCCACGCTCTCCCCAACGATTAATTCTTCAGTGAATTAGCGGTGTTACTTTCATTTCCGCATTCGGTATTCCAACTCACAAAGAGCAATTAAAAACAACCAATTAATTTGTTTTTATTCACGGCTTTCCTTTCTAGTGACGCTTTTCCAGGCTTGTATCTTTTGTTCCAACGCTTCAGCTTTTCATTTGGTGAGAATGAGGACTCCGGAGTACTTGGTCTTGGCTATTTTCTTCACGTGTAATGGAGTAAGCAAAAGGGGAAATACTTTAAACAAAATATTTAAAATATCGATTTTTATAGCGTTCCCGATCTCAGGGATTTGATGACCGAGAGCAAGTTCAGGCAGCTACGCCGCACCAATCAGGACTCCCCATTTTCCAGACTTATGAAAAAGCAGGGATCAAACTGACATCGACGATCACTGCATCGCAAGACAACCAATCAATCCCAACACCGGCGGCTCCGGCACAGCCACAGAAACCACAAGGACTTTTACAGAGCTTAGTACAAAATGTAGGCTCCAAAGGAGGCAACAAGGAAGAGGCTGGAGGTCAAGCAGGGCAGCAACAGGCTGAACAGCAAGAACCGAAGGCACCTTCAGCACCAGCACAGCCAGCAACACCAAGCACTCCTACCCCACCGTCAGCTCCGGCGTCCATTTTCATTGACATTTTAAAACAGAATCAATGCGGAGGACAGAGCTTTGGACAGTTGGATTCCCAATTCGCTCAATACAATCAAGTTTGTGCTAACGAACCGAAAACGGTGAGAGTAATCAATGGCTTAACACCTCATATCTATTCAATGGAAACCAATATGATTGCATGTTTTTACATTTGTTTTTCAGTGTCGCTCAGTTTGTGTCTTTGTGAAATTAGGGCTGGTGAGTTTGTGGTATTAATCAAAGGTCATTAAATCTTATTCATACAATTTCAGATTCAGGAGAAAACTGGAATTAGCTTGCCGAGTTTGGAAAAGTTTTCTACGAATTTGTTCACAGGCCAAATCGCTTCGTTTGGGAATGAGTTCCAGGGACTGGCGAAGTCTTGCGTTGCGACCCACAACTATGCTGGAAATGTGGATATCCAGGCAGGATGCCCTGCTTTCGACCCAGTCATGAACTGCCTTACAACATCGCTTCAGCAGGTCAGATTTCACGTGTCGCTTATGAGCAGTGAGTTTTAATCCAAACGACATTTCAGGCTTGCCGTCTGCAAGCATCAGCTCAAGTGAAAGTCAAGTCACAAGGGAACAGTCCAGTTTTGGGAGGGCTGCAAAGCTACCAACAGTCACCACAAATTCCAACTTCTCAATGGTACCAAAGCCAGGTGCCACCAGTTCCTAGCACAGGGTACAACACGCCACAGACACCGGCTCAAGGATACAATCCTCCACAAGCCCCACAGGCTCCATCTCAAGGGTACAATCCCCCACAAGCCCCACAGGCTCCAGCTCAAGGGTACAATCCTCCACAAGCCCCACAGGCTCCATCTCAAGGGTAC